>JACXGM010020779.1:0-10316 GCA_016801145.1 Umbra pygmaea | reverse complement strand
CCATGGATGGATTATAATACTACTAATAATAATAGCAATAACAGTGTTCCTTGTCTCACTTTGCAAAACTTCTCGATTTTGCTGATGGAAGCAACTTGATACAGTAGTTCATGACAGCTATGAATAGTCTATGTGACTTGTGACGAAGGGCGCAGACATGGTTCATCCAACCACATCCTCTTCACTCTGTTCACCCAACACGGAAGCCTTTAGTCAGATTATGCACGGGATGATTATGTTCACCGACTACACCTCCACGGGTGCCTGATCTGAACACAAGGAGTCAGAGCGACGTAGAAGAATAGATAATCTGATTAATGTAGACCAAATCCCTGTTTGTGGCTTCACATATCTACGTCTTGCGTATGGCGGCCTAACAAAAACTCCCAATCATGTCATCCATTATCCTTATCAACCCACTATGAAAAAAGCCTATTTTTAAAGAAAACTGTAGTTGAAAAAAACTATGGCAATCAATGATTAAGGTAACAGAGATGTACATTGTTCAAGCATTCCAGCAAAGATCTGATAGATGACAAATTAAATTGAGAATATTGGTAGTCTTTATTGTCATCCCAATAATGCTGATGTTATCATTTGCAGGAAGGGTATTGTTAAATTATTAATTACAAGAGATTTACCATCCTTAATGTTGAGGACAGGGTTTCACTAGGGACCAGAAAATGCCATTAGACCACAAGTAATTCTCCTGTTTTTTCAATGCAGATGTACAGTCTCAGGTTGACAGGCAACCTCTACCAACAATGACTGATCTCCTGCTGACTCAACTCTTACAGAGACTGACTTCAAACCTGGTGACAATCGCTCAAATCCTTTAGAGAATCAGTCCAGCCTTACTGACACTTATGCAAATTCTATTGAAAATGGCTAAAGTTTTTCCATCAATGATTCAACTCTTACTGACTCAACACCTCCAATGACAATGTTTAGTCATTCCTTGTAGGAATAATAAGAATGCTTTGAAGTTGGATGGTTCACATTTGGGCTTTTTACCTTGGATTCTTTCCAGAACAGGTTATGATTACTGCCCAGATTTAGGGCTGGGCAATAGGACGATAGCAACCATGTGACCGTGTCAAAAACAGTGTTTTGTTAAAATTAAACTTGACTCACGCTGCCTTATTTGATGGCACTTAAACGTAGAGTGCTGTGAGATGGCTAAAATGACAAACATCCTAATCTGGTGTCTGCTTTAGTTGCCATACTTTAGGCCATAGCCTTAACTTTCAACAACATATGTGATGGGCCATTGAAATTATGCAAGATAACAATGAAAATTAATTGTAGAATAAGCAGAGTGCACCACGTAATCTGTCATCTTATTTAATAGATGTTTTTATGTTAAAAAATGATAAACAATGTATATCTGTGCAATAAGGTTCCATTTCAGAAAGTATTTTTGCAAATAGGGTAGGCCTATAGTCTAATATTGGAAAAGAGATAAAAAGATCATTGCAAAGCAAAATTGCAAGAGACAAATGTCATAGGGAGTTGTGTCAAGTTTTGTCACAGACAGGACGTGTCTGGTTTTGTCACAAACAATTTTATTTACAGGAGCTATAATTCAAAATATACAGTACAGCATACTACATTTATAATAATGGAAACCAGTGTTCGTGTATTGAAGTAACCTACTAGCGTAGAAATGTAGACACACCCTAGCGGCAGCAAATATTATTTGCAGCTAGGGTCAGTCTAGCAACTCTCCGTTGACTTGCGAGCTGGAAAAAAAAAATTCTGGTCAGGCCAATCACAACGTGTATAGAGTCGGTGGGCGGGCTTAACGTAATTACGGGAAAACAAAAAAATGGTTACTGCTGCTGGCGAACAGCGGTCTTTCAAATCTGCTTTGGCCGCGACTCTGGTAGACTTGGAGTTAATCTTTTCTTTGAGAAAATAACAAAGAACGGCACAGAAGTAATTCTTACAAAAGGAAGATGTGGTTGGAGTTTTGCCGACCGGACACTTCGTTGCTCTGGTTGGTTGTAGCGCTCTCCTATTGCGTGCATAGGGAATTTGAAAGACAACCGTTTATCCCACCGCTCAGATTAAGCACTGCCAATGGTGAGTTCCCAGACCCAACATCTTGATGTGGGTCTCGCTTGCCAGGCTAGTAACCTAAATCAATTTTTTTATTTTCTTTCCTCTCTCGTTTATGATTCATCAAAATTCATCAAAAAACCCAGCCTGTGAATTATATTGCAGATGTACACTCACCTAAAGTATTATAAGGAACACCATACTAATACTGTGTTTGACCCCCTTTCACCTTCAGAACTGCCTTAATCCTTCATGGCATTGATTCAACAAGGTGCTGAAAGCATTCTTTAGAAATGTTGGCCCATATTGATAGGATAGCATCTTGCAGTCAGGGGCGTCGGACTGGGGGTAAAACCGATACTGATTACCAGGGCCCAAAGGGGAGAGAGGGCCCTTAAAGTCTGGAATATATTAAGGTTGAGGAACATGGGGGCCCATCAGGACTGCCTGTGCATAGGGCCCAGGATCCTGTGCTACACCGCTGCTTGCAGTTGATGGAGATTTGTGGGATGCACATCCAGGGCACAAAGCTCCTGTTCCAGCACATCCCAAAGATGCTCTGGTGACTGTGGGGGCCATTTTAGTACAGTGAACTCATTGTCATGTTCAAGAAACCAATTTGAAATGATTCGAGCTTTGTAACATGGTGCATTATCCTGCTGGAAGTAGCCGTCAGAGGATGGGTACATGGTGGCCATAAAGGGATGGACATGGTCAGAAATAATGCTCAGGTAGGCTGTGGCATTTAAACAATGCCCAATTGGCACTAACTGGCCTAAAGTGTGCCAAGAAAACATCCCCACACTATTACACCACCACCACCAGCCTGCACAGTGGTAACAAGGCATGATGGATTCATGTTCTCATTCTGTTTACGCCAAATTCTGACTACCATCTGAATGTCACAACAGAAATCGAGACTCATCAGACCAAGCAACATTTTTCCAGTCTTCAACTGTCCAATTTTGGTGAGCTCTTGCAAATTGTAGCCTCTTTCCTATTTGTAGTGGAAATGAGGGGTACCCGGTGGGGTCTTCTGCTGTTGTAGCCCATCCGCCTCAAAGTTGTGCGTGTTGTGGCTTCACAAATGCTTTTCTGCATACCTCGGTTGTAATGAGTGGTTATTTCAGTCAAAGTTGCTCGTCTATCAGCTTGAAGCAGTCTGCCCATTCTCATCTGACCTCTAGCATCAACAAGGCATTTTCGCTCAGAGGACTGCCGCATACTGGATGTTTTTCCCTTTTCACACCATTCTTTGTAAACCCTAGAAATGGTTGTGCGTGAAAATCCCAGTAACTGAGCAGATTGTGAAATACTCAGACTGGCCCGTCTGGCACCAACAACCATGCCACGCTCATAATTGCTTAAATCACCTTTCTTTCCCATTCTGACATTCAGTTTGGAATTCAGGAGATTGTCTTGATCAGGACCACACCCCTAAATACATTGAAGCAACTGCCATGAGATTGGTCGAGTAGATAATTGCATTAATGAGAAATTGAACGGGTTTTCATAATAATCTTTTAGGTGAGTCATAGTGTATAGTCGGTGAACATAATTATCCCATGCATGATCCGACTAAAGGCTTCCGTGTTGGGTGAACAGTGCGAGAAGAATTGGCGGCTTGGGCGACATGTGGTTGGATGAACCATGTGCACGCCCTTTGTCATCCTGCAGATCTGTATATGGAGTTGCAGAGCTGTCGACAAAGGCAGGAAAACCTGGATCTCAGAGGTTTGAAAGAATTAATTTAAAATAGCAATTAATATCTTTCTTAGCTAGTGAAAACTGGTACAGTTTTTTAATTTAGCTAGCAGGTGAGTGACTCGTGGAGAAACACATGTATGGATGAAAAAGCTAATACATTTGTGGCACTGTTCATATTACCAATGTACATTTTAACAACATTATTTTTTAAAGCTGCAGTGCGGAACTCCTATAAATGAACATCTGTTACATTCCAGCCCTTGCCAAACCAGTTCCTATTGCTGCCAGGTCAATCACTCTGCATTAAACCCAAGTGTTTTTAAATTAGATGTCTGGTGTGACATTCCCATGCTGAAGCACCAGTAGTGATGCATTTTACGTCACCAAGCAATGACTGGTTTACCAGAGCGGAAGAGGGGAGCAACCGTTGGGAAGGAAAGAGGGGCAAACATTACAGGAACTAAGAGTATGCTGTAAAATGCTGCAGAAAAAGAAACATCTAAGAAAAAGTTCTGATGCTCCAGATGAAAAAGTATCTATGCGTAGACATAGGGCATAAACTCATATTGACACTGTTTGTGTAATTACTTTCACTGCCAGAAGGGGGAAACAGAAATTCCACACTCCAGCTTTAAGTTAGTGTCATTGATGAACCAATGACATTTGCTTTGCAACCAATCCATCAGCCGCGGTCGGTGGATCTTAATTGGGGAGGACGGGACCGGAGTGAAAGGAATGATGCCCAACGCACAAAACCCAGTGTTTTTTTGTTTTGCACACTGGGTTTTGTGCGTTGCGCACCATTCCATTCACTCCGGTCCCGAGCGTAATACGAGCCTGTCCTCCCCAATTAAGAACCACCGACCGCAGCTGCAATCCACCATATTCACAGCAGTGCATTTAAAAAAAGAAAACTACAGAAAATTTGAGTATTAGAGACAACAACCATTATTAATAAAAGAAATCTGTATCAATGCATAGCCGGCCTACACAAATTGAGTGAACTTTACAATATTCTGCTCAATGATCTCTTTTTTCTTGAGGGAGAGTGATACGAGAAACAGATGAGAGATGAGACATTGTTTAGCATCTATGGTTAGAGTGAGAGGAGACAATCCACACAGGGCAGAAAGGGAGGGAGCTGGTTACCATGGAAACAGCACTTGAATTTCAACACCAAAGGTTGCAATAGCAAAACTCATGAGAAGTAATGGTACTGCATCAGTTCGTTAAGGCCATCTCTGAATATCTTACAACCAGGAAGTTAACCATTAAATTAGATAATAAAGGCAATAAAAAATTAAAAACTGATTTGGAACATATGTCAGATTATCATTGTAATTAGCTGTTACGTGTATAAATTATACAATGTCTAAAATGTTTACGATTCTTAAGGCAATATATCCTGCTTTAAAAAATTGTGTTGTCAGAGAAACTGGGTACACCTGATTAAAGGGACACTCCAGACCCCTAATCACCTCAATATCATTGTTCAAGTCATATTTCCGACATGACAGTCACTAAAAACACCTTCTCAATGTGTTCTGAATTTCCCAAAACCAAAAGCCACCGTAAATTTCCAAATTCTCTGCCAGTGATGTCACTTTTAAACTACAGTGTAACAGGAGTCCCAGAGTGGGACTCCTGTTCCATATGAACTGAGATCACGGACTCATATGTTTAGGTATTTTGGTTTATTATTGTGGGGATCTTTGTATTTATATGGCCAGTGCTTATGCACTGTTGATTTCGTTTTTTCAATTGAATGTATTGTTTGGAGGCATACTATGTGTATGTGACGCCTTCCTCTCTTTCACCTGGTACTGATGGGGGACCGAGTTGATCTATTTATTCCTAATCACTTTCAGCTGGTTAGCTCGGTTCCTATATTAGTCCAGGTGAATGAGAGGAAGGCGCGGTTCATTATTATATTGTCACGTTAGTGGACGCAGGTCTCAGGAATGGTATTGATTTATATACAGTTGTGGAAAGAGTGTGGTTGTTAGTTAGTAGTTTTATGCGTACGCGTGTACATTGTTACCTTTCATTTCGCGTTAGTGCCGCGTTAGAGCACTTAGATATGTATATTCGTTGTGCTCTCGCTAACACTGTTCGCCTGCAACTGCATACTATCTCCCAGACCTGCTACATTAAATGAGAACAACTATCACCTCCCTGTTTGGTCTCCAACTCTCTACTTTATACATGACAGAATAGTGACAGAATGAACCGCCTTACCATGAGGGACTTCAGATCACAAGGAGACAGCTGCGCTCTTCACTTCGACAACACCACGGGAGGAGCGCAGCTGAGATCAGAGGCCCTGGAAGAGGGGTTAAGGAGGAGCAACCGCCGGTATCTCCCCGGAAAATTTATTGGGGGGGGCTATGGCTGTAGTTGCCCAGGGAAACCGGCCGGGGCTGACGGTCCACCCCCTACTGACGGGTGGGAGAGCAGGGTGCCCTGCCTGGTTCCCACACCTACAAAGCCGCCGAGGGAATTGGAGGAGATACGGCAAGAGGTGCAGTCTGCGGTGTTGGCAGCTGACATGGCCATACTGCTGGCCAGAGCTGTGTGGCTGTCTGCAGATGCTGAAGTGGCCTACCTGGGGTTGCTATTGAGGGTAACTGCAGTCCTGTTAGAAGCCAAGGAGGCTGCGGAGCCAGCCGGCGTTGAGCCCACGGAGCCATTCTAATATTCCATAATTCATTAGCAAATGAATTCCCTAATTTACTTACACGCTTCTGTGGAGGGAAAAGTCAACTTTGATTCGGGTGCTAAATAGGAATGATACATGTGTGCAAAGTCAATTGCGCTGGGTGCAAGATATGGCCCAAGGAGTTACTGGAGAGTGACATGGTAGGATAGATAATCTGATTTATTTAACCCAAATCCCGGGCAACGCTATGCCAATTTTACACTGCCTTGTGCAGGAGTTTGGGGAAAGTCAGGGAACCCATGGTTAAGCTTGAACCCATGACCATCGTGATGTAGACTGTCCTGCAATGCAGTAACTTAGCCCACTACACCACCCGTACCCCTTTCAACTAAAAGCTTATTGTTCAATTTGTTTTGGAAAGCCGACCTAAAACGTATTATTAAATATGTTTGCAATTACAGTTTAGTTTAAACTTATCCTGACTACTTGAAAGAAATTCACATGGATATGTGTAACTCATGACTTTGGAAACTGATCCATGAAACTTATTTTTTCAGCAGCCCTGTGGTGTAACAGGTTATTGATTCGCCTACATTGCAGTAAATTGCAGAGTTAATATCTCATGTTTGCTGTTGGAAATACCTATTTTCAGACAGAGATGCTTTCCCAATAACTGATGATGACTTTCTATATAAAAACTAGACCTGTTTGAGTCATGACTCTTTCACCCGAGTCTTTAAAATAAACTCATGAGTCGCGAGTCTCTTTTATCATTAACTCAGATCAGTCCTAATACGAATTTGATCTAAAATTATACAAACGCTTGCATCATTAGCTACTACTAGTCCAAGTCATCTTAGCTGCCAAAAGTTTTATGACTTACAATTTCATAGGCAAACACAACTCCACACGTCAACATATTTGACTGAATGAGCAGAGCGACAGTCCGAGACAGGTTATAGGAACTTCCCGATCTGCAGACTCAGAGACGGAAACATTGCAGACTCGCAGACCATGGGACTCACTCGAGAACAGATGAGTCATGATGATTCATGAGTCCTCGATAACTCATGAGTTCTTGCGTGAGTCAGCCAATCGCGCGAATCAGCATTGCTAGGCCTACTGTAGGTTTGGTGTTTAAATGTAGTATAATAAAATGCAATTAGGTCAAGCAGACAGTCCGAAACATTGCAAGCTCGGCTTGCCTCGCAGATCATGGGACTCATGAGTTGTATGAGTTGTCAAGGACTCATGAGTTGTCGAGGACTCGTGAGTCCTTGGGTGAGTATGTCAATCACGCGAATCAGCCAGCTACATTGTCATTAGTGGATTTGTAGCAGACAGAAAGCAAATCCACAACAAAAGCACTACTATAATGTAAATAGTTATTTAGCTGTTTCTTAGCATTTATTATTAGCACATTTTGCATGTTTGTTCCATTTGATTGTTGTTTTTGTATTTAGTATATTTTATTGTTATTTTGTTGTTGTTCTTTTTTCATGTGTGCCTTTTTAAAATAAATGCTTGTTACTACGCTCTGAAATAGTGAGTCTGCACCGTGTGAATCCACAGAACTTCTTACTACGTTAGTGGTTAGAGAGAATGGGCTAGGACTGAGTTTCCTTGGAGATTTAGCAACTGACTCAAGTGACTCGCACAACCCGGATCAGTTTAGGGAGTGACTCAGAATGACCCGAATCCTTAAAATTAATCAAGTTTGCCAGGCCTAATTAAAACATGGGTGCAGCTATCTTCTCTTTTAATATATATATGCCAAGAAGTTTGTGCAAACAGAATTTGCTGTGTCACTATCTGTTTGGGAATCCCAGGTGACCAGAGTGGTTAACAGGCTCCAGTCTATATAAGTCCTCACTGATGATTTGACACGTTTGATGAGAGGCGAGGTGTGTGGCGGTGGGTGGCAAATGTGTTTGTAGCATTCCAAACATTGACTCATAAACATTGACTCATAAACATTGACTCATAAACATTGACTCATAAACATTGACTCATAAACATTGACTCATAAACATATTTGGAGGTCAGAGGGAGAAATAAAATAACATGACACGAAAGAAAGATTTCGCTTGATGAAATACTTGGGTCAATTGCAACTTATTTTAATGTGAGTTTCAGTATGGAATAAACTCAAGGGCAAAAAGACACAAACACACATACAAAAAAGGAAAGGTTTAAGTAAACACAAAAAATTATAGGCTAAACATCTGCTCTAAAGACATTTCTTAAGTAATAATATCAAAACCACATTGATGCACTCAAAGATACAATCTATCAGTGGTACAGTTTCAACACGTTGACTCAATGATTTAGAGATTGGCAAACACCTTTTTGTCAATGTAAGTTGTAAAGAAAAACTTCTGAAACATTAATATATATGAAATTTGTTTGTTTTGTTTGTTTAATCAATATCCCTGCTAATGTTTTGAACCCACTAATCCATTATACCAAGTGCCTGTGAAGGTGTATGCGGAAAACAGTATTATATCTTGGAGCACAAAGTACATCTGCATTTGTGCATTTACTTTGAACGTAGGTAATATCTTTAAAACCAATTTTTGGTGAGCTTCTCTTAAAAATGTGATGTCCCTTTGAATACAATACTATCTAAAACAACTTAATGATATATATATACACACCAGCCGCGGTCGGTGGATCTTAATTGGGGAGGACGGGCTCGTATTACGCTCGGAACCAGAGTGAATGAAATGGTGCGCAACGAACAAAACCAATTGTTTTTTTGATTTGCACACATTCCATTCACTCCGGTTCTGAGCGTAATACGAGCCCGTCCTCCCCAATTAAGATCCACCGACCGCGGCTGATATACACAATGCAATTCAAATTATATAAATGGCTGTGAGCCAAACACAGCTTTGGAACGAGAATTGTTGTGCTCACCAATGCTACTGGGTGGCCACTAATTGTACTTTATTATTTTTTATGAAACGCCCTGTTTTTATAAAACTCCCTATGGCAAACCACATTACATCTCGCTATTTACTGACAAGATTAGATTAAACATCTGTATGATTGTACATCTTTGATCATGATATTCCTTAATTAATCCATTTGTGACAGATGCTGCACCCGAAACATTACCACTTCCGCTGTTAAGTATTTTGATACAAAATATGAAGTCGTTTTCATCAAGCCTATTAAATACAAATTACGAAATACTATTTCCTATTTGAAATATGCATTTGAAATACATGTATCATAAAAACTGCCTATCCTTTCTGACAACTCTACAATTTATACAGTATCACACTTTATTTATACAGGGAAAACAAGTTGAGACAGAGTGTAGTTTCCAGTTGTGCCATGTGACACAACATTATAAAAAATAGCAGCCAAAGAACTAAAACCGAGAATACAATGAAATTAGACAAAACCCTTACAAAATAAATACACATAATAAAATTGAATGACTTTTAAAGAAACAAACACAGTTCAGACATAAAACACCACGTGACTTTACATTTTTCTAAAAATTCTCAACATCAGATGTGGAAGAAAAAACATATAAATCAATTATATAAAATATAACAAATATCATTTAAAACATGCCAACACACTGAACAAGGCATCTTGTTATGAGAGAGAGGTGGGGAAAGGCAACAGTCTCAGTCTCTGAGCTCCATGGCTCACATATCTCAGCTTTGGCTGTTGAACCGAATTATCCTCAGACAGACAGACAGACAGACAGACAGACAGACAGACAGACAGACAGACAGACAGACAGACAGACAGACAGACAGACAGACAGACAGACAGACAGACAGACTGACTGACTGACTGACTGACTGACTGACTGACTGACTGACTGACTGACTGACTGACTGACTGACTGACTGACTGACTGACTGAC
>JACXGM010020778.1:0-17619 GCA_016801145.1 Umbra pygmaea | reverse complement strand
ATTACTCTGTCCGTGGATATCCCTTGTTGTGCTTTAGCCATCCAGTTATTCCGTTTGTGACCTATGCCTGCTTATTTGGTTAACTCGGCCTGTAGATCTACTCTTTACCTGTTCCTATGGAATGTCTAACGGGTCAATAAATACCATTGGGCTATTTGACATTGTTTGAAGTATTTCCTCAGTACAGACATTACACACTGAATGAATAGTACTTCTATGTGAGTATGTAGATTGTGTAGGTCCTACTCTACTGAATGAATAGTACTTCTATGTGAGTATGTAGATTGTGTAGGTCCTACTCTACTGAATGAATAGTACTTCTATGTGAGTATGTAGATTGTGTAGGTCCTACTCCACTGAATGAATAGTACTTCTACGTGAGTATGTAGATTGTTTTTTTTTGTGCCAGTCCAGCCCTGCTTTTATGCATTAAAGTTAGTGCCTAAACTCTGTCTTACCTTGTTTGTCAAATGATAGTTGCGACAGGACATTCTATCCTCTTAGAACCACACAAGTTCATGTTTAATCTTTCCCTAACATTTCACTTTCCATGCAGAGAGCATCAATTTGCCTAATCCAATCCTCACTGTGGGTGGCCCATCGTTTTACGTGGTTTATCTTGAGTTGGTGAGTGCCGGTGTGCAGTGCTTTCTCCGAGTGGTAATCTACAGTAAATGCCACTATGTGTGGGCGACATACAGTGGGGAGAACAAGTATTTGATACACTGCTGATTTTGCAAGTTTTCCAACTTACAAAGCATGTAGAGGTCTGTCATTTTCATTATAGGTACACTTCAACTGTGAGAGACGGAATCTAAAACAAAAATCCAGAATATCACATTGTATGAATTTTAAATAATGAATTAGCATTTTATTACATGACAATTATTAATTCACCTACCAACCAGTAGGAATTCCAGGTCTCACAGTTTTTCTTTAAGAAGCCCTCCTGATCTCCACTCATTACCTGTATAACTGCACCTGTTTGAACTTGTTACCTGTATAAAAGACACCTGTCCACACATTCAATCAAACAGACTCCAACCTCTCCACAATGGCCAAGACCAGAGAGCTGTGCAAGGACATCAGGGATAAGATTGTAGACCTGCAAAAGGCTGGGATGGGCTACAGGAAAATAGGCAAGCAGCTTGGTGAGAAGGCAACAACTGTTGGCGCAATTATTAGAGAATGTAATAAAGTTCAAGATGACTGTCAATCTCCCTCGGGCTGGGGCTCCATGCAAGATCTCACCTCGTGGGGCATCAATGATCATGAGGAAGGTGAGGGATCAGCCCATAACTACACGGCAGGACCTGGTCAATGACCTGAAGAGAGCTGGGACCACAGTCTCAATGAAAAACATTAGTTACACACTACGCCGTCATGGATTTAAATCCTGCTCAAGCCAGCGCATGTCCAGGCCCGTCTGAAGTTTGCCAATGACAATCTGGATGATCCAGAGTAGGAATGGGAGGAGGTCATGTGGTCTGATGAGACAAAATTAAAGCTATATGGTCTAAACTGTGTTTGGAGGAAGAAGGATGAGTACAACACCAAGAACACCATCCCAACCATGAAGCATGGAGGTGAAAATGTCATTGTTTAAGGGTTCTTTTCTGCAAAGGGGACAGGGTGACTGCACCATATTGAGGGGAGGATGAATGGGGCCATGTATCACGAGATCTTGGCCAACAACCTCCTTCCCTCAGTAAGAGCATTGAAGATGGGTCATGGCTGGGTCTTCCAGCATCAGAATGACCCAAAACACACAGCCAGGGCAACTAAGGAGTGGCTCCGTAAGAAGCATCTCAAGGTCCCGGAGTGGCCTAGCCAGTCTCTAGACCTGAACCCAATAGACATTTTTTGGAGGGAGCTGAAAGTCTGTATTGCCCAGCGACAGCCCTGAAACCTGAAGGATCTGGAGAAGGTCTGTATGGAGGATTGGGCCAAAATCTCTGCTGCAGTGTGTGCAAACCGGTTAAAAAACTATTGCGAAATGTATAATCTCGGTAATTGGAAACAAAGGTTTCTGTACCAAATATTGAGTTCTGCTTTTCTGATGTATCAAATACTTATGTAATGCAATAAAATGCAAATTAATGATTTACAATATTATTTTCTAGATTTTTGTTTTGGACTCTTGTCTATTGAGAGGCCGGAACGGGAAATTACAAAAATCTTGTTTCGCCTAATATATGGATGGAAAATATCTAATATTTGCTGATCTTAAAGATAACGACTGGTGCTTGCTGTTGAATTTTAATAGAATTTTAACTTGTACTATTAGTTTAATTTTTGATTGAAATATTTCTTTAATTATTCAAATCAACATAAACACATAGGATGAATTAAAATCAGTTTTTCAATTATAAATCATTTCATAAATAGATTAGTTGTCTGCTTGCATTTTTCAGACAAACTGATAATAAGAAAGGATAGGACCAAGGGGCAATACATGTCAAGACCCATTGTAACATCAGTCACGTAACAGAATGTAGTACCACAAGGAATTATCAACAAACGAGTGTACATAGATTTAAACCTTATCAGGACAAATACTCACTAGTACATTAACATAGTACGACCACGGAGCTTCACCATACAGGTAACAATAATCAACAATGACAATGGGCAAACACAGGAATTAAATACACAGATTAATGAATGGATTGATGACAGCTGATAATCGTGAATGGAAACAAGACAGGTGATTGGTGAGAAATTATGTCATTGCCCAAAATCACTGTACACATAACATAAACCCACCAGATGGCTTGTATTTAGAATGTAAACTTTTAAGCGTGTGTCTGTGTATGTGTGTTTGTGTGTGTTATTGTGCTTGTCAGTTTGTGTTTTTTACATATGGTTCTGGATGTATAAGTGTGTTTGTGCGTATACATCTGAGTGGAGATGTGTGTGTGTATGTGTGTGTGTGTGTGTAGCTGTGTGTGTGTATGTGTGTGTGTGTGTGTGTAGCTGTGTGTGTACATTGTCAAAAAGTCAAGTTCAAAAACAAAAGTTCTAAACCAATACTTTCCGTTCTGAGCATTGGGAGAAACCAATGACTTGATATTTCATAGGGGTCCTGATCCTGGGGGCCATGTCTATTGAAAACCTGAAGCACATGGTACAACCCTGCAAACTTTATGTTTGAATCAGAACCAGGGACCATCGATAAAGGTAAGAATGTATTTTATTTCGATATTCATAGCAGTTTGAATGGCTTGCCAGTAATTTTCTAAAATAATGTGTACACCGCATAACTCTCCTGCTTCAATTTATATGACCAATATGATGTATTACCATAGTATGTGATCCAAACTGAAAAACCAAACATTTGTGTAGATCTAGTTTGTGTGGTTTGGGGCATATCATACATCTGAGTACACATAGTGACACCCATTCAGATCCTGTATGATAAAATGTTATTTGAATTTAATGCACTATGGTTAAAGCAAAATATATATATTGGTGTTTCATCTGTGTATGTGTGTGTGTGTGAGAGTGTGTGTGTGAGAGTGTGTGTGTGTGTGTGTGTGTGTGTGTGTGTAGTGTCAAAAACAAAAAAAGATTTTTTTGACATTATGACATAGATATGTTAAGGTATAGCATTAGTCAAGATAAACAGTATGTGATACATGTTGTTAGGGTTTATGCATGTCACTCTCCAAGCTTTAAACCAAATACAGATATTTTGCTCCAACCATACTGCATTAAATAAAAAAATTGTTTTATCTACACACAAGATCTGAATGGGTGTCACTATGTGTACTCAGATGTCTTATAGGCCCCAAACCACACAAAACTGATCCACACAAATGTTTAGTTTTTCAGTTTGGATCACATACTATGGTAATACATCAGATTTTCTAAATAAATTGAAGCAGCAGAGTTATGCAGTGTATAAATTATTTTTTGAAAATCACTGGCAAGCCATTCAAACTGCTATGAATATCGAAATGTTCTTACTCTTTTCGATAGTTAGTGGTTCTGATTCAAACATAAAGTTTACAGGGGTTGTACAATGTGCTTCAGGTTTTCGATAGATGTGGCCCCCATGATCAGGAACCCAATGGAATGTCAAGTCATTGGGTTTCTCCTAATGCTTAGAATGGAAAGTAATGGTTTAGAACTTTTGTTTCAGAACTTTTGTTTCAGAACTTTTGTTTTAGAACTTTTGTTTTAGAACTTGAGTTTTTGACAATGAACACACAGACAAACACCAACAAACACAATACATATATCTGCCATAGCCCTCGCTCTGAAAACATTATTTTTCTAATAGGCCTTACAGATCTAATATAAGTGAGATTCAGCAATGGGATACATTATTTCTCATCTCAAATATGTTCAGAAACAGTTTTTTGGGAACTGCTACTTTGAGATATGATATGATTAAGATGTTAGAAATTCTTCTCGAAAGTTAAAGTAAACACACTGGGATCATACATTCATGCACATGCATGCCACCATCTTGTTTGGTGCTGTTCTTCTAGACCCCAGCAGAGGGATTAAATCTTTGACCAATCAATTACAAATCCACAAGTATACTGCACTACAATTCCTGGAATGGAATTGATATTGAGAAAACTGTGGGTGCTGAGAAGGTGCACACAAAAACAAGTAAGGAAAGAAAAATAATGAAACATGAATAACAATATGTGCATTGCATTATCACGCAATCACATAATTATCTTATATTATATCTTGGATGTAATGAGTGGTTATTTGAGTTACTGTTTAATTCTGCCATAGAATCATTCATTTTTTACATTTTATATTTTTCCTTCTGAATGCAACTTTGTCTAAAGAGTTGTTTAGTTGCAGATGGGTGAAGAAAATAATAAGCAAACCACATCTACCTGTTTAGAGGTTCCCAAAAATGGGTACAAGGACCCCTAGTGGTACAAAACTGTTTGGGAACCACTAGAAATAAGGACGCTTTGCATCACACAACTGCTGCAGCGCAGTCAACTTGCAGTTTCTCGAAAGTGTAAGCCATTCTACTCATTGTTATAATTATTTTTATTTAATGTCACATTGGTGAATTAAGGTAAGAATTTTAATCAAAATCATGCACAAACTTTTTAATGCTAGATGCTTGTGTTTTCACTAACCATGAAATTACATCTGTGTCTCCTGTACATGTGACAACAAACAAAATTTGAACTTGAAACTGAAAAAGAATCCTAAACGTTTCTGGAACCTTCCGGAGGCAGCCCTGACCCCCCAAGGCTACACTGACCTTCCTCCAGGAAGGTATAAACATGTTTCAGTACAGCAGGTAAGGGATGAAGCAGGAATAGCTAGAGAATGGAGCTCCATGGGCCAGAGAGTGGGCAAGCCCCAGCCATGAAGCCTTTACATCTGACCTGCACCAACGACACTGGAGCCGGGGATTGTCCTGGCACCTCACTGGTGGAACCAGCTTCCACTGGAGGCTAGAACAGCATAGTCTCTATCCATTTTCAGGATTTAAATAAAAATCATTCCTCTTCAGTGAGTATTTAAATTTGTTTTACGTCCACCACTTCTGTTTAAAAATGTTTTGTTCATTATAATGACCCTCTTTCTAGTACCTACTTCTGCTCATTACCCGTTTGAAATATTGAATGCTCTTACTACTAAGTTGTGGTTTTGACTGTCTGCTCTGGATAAGAGGGTCTGCTACAGTAAATGAGTTCCAGGAGAAGGTAATTCCTGATCATTCCTCCCAAACTGCCCCAGGCCACCCCAGAGTTAGCACCACCTCCCTCGCTACATGGGCTGTGTTTTGTTTCAACTTTCCACATCTCTGTTTGCCCTAATAAAATGCCACCCAGGACATTAAACCCTTGAATTAATATCTTAAACCCTTTGCAACAGGCGTCAGATGGTTCGGGGGTTACGAGTCAGACTTGTAGTTGAAAGTTTGTAATACCTGACTTTGCCAAATGTTGTTCTGTCCTTGGGAAAGGCACTTAACCACAAGTAAATCCTGGTGGATGTCCCTGTACTTATTGTAAGTTGCTCTGGTTAAGAACGTATGCTAAATGATAAAAATGTAAAGTAAATGTCTTTTCCCTGTGTCCTTCCATGTTATAATATCTAGTTTTGTGTTTTCATGCTGCTTTTTACCCTAACTGAAATCTCAATAAGTGATTTCACAGCAACCTTTAAACACTAATATTTTAATTTCACAAAACACACATTAGTGTTTAAATCCAACCACCCTCTGAACACCACATCTCAGCTCAACTCCACTAACTTTGAAGTTGAATTAGTGTTGTAGGACATTCTACTTTTACCGAGTAAAACTATAAAGATGTGATTCCCCATCGCTACTGTAATTCTGACTGATTCAGACTGATTCTGTCCCCTTATGTGTTGTTGAGTTTTACAAGTGAATCAACTCTATACCACCTTGCTTTACAAGTGAATCAACTCTATACCACCTTGCTTTACAAGTGAATCAACTCTATACCAACTTGCTTTACAAGTGAATCAACTCTATACCAACTTGCTTTACAAGTGAATCAACTCTATACCAACTTGCTTTGCAGTAATTACACTGATAGCCTGTAGGGGCATCCAGACCTGCTTTAACATTGAGGGACAGCTTGGTCATAGAAAGGAATGTACAGGTAAAGTGCCCATTCAGCTCTCCTGTAGTTGGTGGCTTTTTTGGCTGTAGTGATGCAATAAAATGCTCCCAATCCACCCAAATTAGTTTTGTCCTGATGATGAATTAATAAATTAAAACTACACCTGCACAGTTGATGGTGGAACATTTTTTGTAACTGTGGATTGGTTAAAAACGTGTAGCAAATTACAAAACCTTGTTGAAAGAATATAGCTTGCTGCGTCCGTCTCACTTGAAACATATTTAGAAATAAACAAAGTTATGTAGGTCAGACATATGTTCTGTATTCTGTCCCGATACAACTATTTGTCTCTCATTATGATCTGATCTAACGACTACAATGATGTCACTTGAAGAAATGTGGTTAGATCTGGGTCAGGTACACATATTACTGGGCGAGATATCTGGAGCACTTCTTCTGGCTGTCTCTGTTTTTCCCTCCATTCGCTGTGCCTAATTAGCCGCTATGGCGAGCATAGTCTGGACAGGGCCAGTAATGCGGCCAGATGTTTGCTGGAGATTTCCCCCTGCGGGGGGAGGGGGCTGTTTTGTTTACTACTACATAAAAACATCTCTGTTGCCCTCTTTCTCCTTTTGGGTTTGTTTATTTGCAAACTTTCAGTTTATCTCTGATAGGGTTCCATGTTTAAAACCTGTTAGTAATTAATTGCTAACCATATGGATGTAATATATATATATATCTCAATCAATTGGCAACATAAGCAATTGTTCCCTTGTAAATAAGTATGATCTTGCATGACCCTATAATTGAAATGACGTTGCGCCCTCTCAATATAGTATAGATCTATTATTAATGATCTCTACCAGAGCTGCACATCTAGCAAAGTATATTAATATGCATATTGGTGTAATCAGCTAAAAGTGTGCAGCATACATTTTCCACTCTTTGCCCATCCAACATCCAGCTGACAACTCATACAGCACCAAACACATCACCACACAATTGATATGTAACCTATACCTAGGATGATTCACTGAGCTTTCCCTTGACATCGTATCAAATCATTCTCAATCAAGGCCTAGGTGAGATCGCGGACCCATACATCACTGGCTGGGAAAACAATTTAAAATGACGTCTGTTCTACAAGGGAAATCAACTAGATCTGTGTTTCCTGGACCAATTTTTAGGAGTGGGATTAAAATGTAGAATTGATGTGGAAATTACCGTATATACCCGAATATAAGACGACCCTGAATATAAGACGACCCCCCCATTTTCCAGATTTATTTTTGGGGACAAAAAAGATTTTTGGGCAAAAAATCTGGTTTTCAAAATAGAATAATTTGATTTGAAAATTCTAGTGATAATTAATTGAAAAAAACAACAACATTTTAACACCATTCATTAATAAATGTGCTATAATGTAATACATGTACTGTAATAAATCCAAAAATGACGCCAATGCCTCATCAGATATTAAGGAAACATGTTAAGCTGAAATACTATATTTTCGGAAAACAAGGCTAATGTCAGTATTTTTTCTTTTGGAAAAGTACGTTCCGACACAGAATATATGTTTATGTTTTGGCCTGTGTGTTGTTATCAACTGCCCATTTTGACAGCACGAACGGATTGCCAGGCATACCTGTAAAAACGCAAACCCAGCGCGCTACAGCCATGGAAGCAGCAAAGAAACGAACTAGATCATAGAGATTCTAGACAACCTAAAAAAAACTATGCATGTTTCTAAACGGTTCCATGACCATAGACGTAGTAAAACACTGTTCGCTTGTCATGATTGCGCTGATCTTGTTTGTCACATTAGTTTCGATTCTGGGAGTACCCAAACGCTTGCTGTCCGTTTTACATATAGCACATTTAAATATTTGGATTAATTTGTCACAAAATAAAGTGCACTCTGTCAATGAGTTCAGAAATGAATGATTTAACTGTTTCGAACGTGTTGGTTAATTTGACCTTTTGAACTTTTGAAGCGCTTTTCTCAAGTTGTTCTCTTGATCTCTTCATGGCGGCAATTTATTGTTTATTTAATTTATAACACTGTCATTAATTAGCCTATTGTGTTGGCGCCCTCTGCTGTTTCCCCCTGCTTTCTCCGTTTTCCCCGTGATTTTGTCTATATCGCGAATATAAGACAACCCCAAATTTTTCAGCCTATTTTTAGGACAAAAACCTTGTCTTATATTTGGGTATATACAGTAATCTGGTTGGCTGTGTTAAGTCTGGGTGGAATTTGTTCCAACAGTACTTCTCACCTATACCTTATTCACTACATTATCCACCTATACCTTATTCACTTATACCTTATTCACCTATACCTTAATCACTACATTATCCACCTATACCTTATCCGCCTATTCCCTTTCCACCTATACCTTATTCACTTATACATTATTCACCAGAGTTTTTTTATGTTAATGTTATTTAACCAGTTAACTAAGAAACCTATTCTTATTTACAGCAACGCCCTGGGAGCAGTAAGCATTAACTGTCTTGCTCACAGACAGAATGATAAAGGCGTCAACTTGGCAGTCAGGGCGATTCAAATCAGGGTCCTAATGGACCCAAATCTGATGCCCCCCTTTAAGGCCTTTGATAAGAATACACAAGGATCAAATTTGGTACAGTACAACAACTCCAACTGAAAACAATGAAAAACAATATACTCTGTAATGACTAAATTAATTTTAATCTGTCAAGGTCCTGTGTGATAGTAGTCCAATAATGGCACAGTTCATTGTTGTAGGCTATTATCTTCAGATTGGTCACAAAAAGTATTTTGTATTCATTCCAAGACAAAACATTCTATTCACAGTCTGTTAACAGAAGCATATCCACTGCATTTGGTATAACATTTAGAAAGCACAATTACATTAGCGTGAAGTAAAATCCACATTACCTCAAATGCCAGTCCAATAAACAGGCCGTCATTTCAGTCCTGCCTTTGTCTGAAATTGAGCTTTTGTATCTTTACAGGGTTTATGTGGAGGAAAATACTAATGTTGTCAACACAGCAACACAAAGCCTTCCTACGGGAATGGGTTCTTATTGAAACAAACCCATAAACACAGCAGGGGGTCAAATATCTCTCAGATACTCTTGACAAAAAGTGTCATAATTATTTATTATTTGGCTGTCTGTTTAGTAATGGACATATCCATTATTCAATGTATTTATATGTGCCATAGTTCTAACGGCCTATTCATATCTACTGTACATACTAGGCCAAACCACTTAAAATTATATTGCTGAATGGTGCATGGTATGACTATCTTTAGACAACTCCATATGTTAGCTTATTAGATATAGGCTAATTAAGGGCTTAGAGTGTAGAGGGTTTTCTAATGAAAAACCAACAAAGACAGCATTAGGGAGACAGGCTACAGTAATGCATGTGCCAACAGGGTCTGGGGACAAAGGAGAAGAGAGAGACCGGTCACCCCTGACGACTCCCACCTGGAGACCCCACCAATCCAACATGCATGGGCACGGATTGTGTGAAGTTGTGTTTTATATATGTGTATGTAATATCCTGTGCATTTGTGCATTTGTGCATCCATTCAGATGGGTGGAGTTATCCCACTCCAAACTTAGTATAACAAAATAATAGGAGATATAAAAGCAAACATTTTTTATTTAATGACGTGTATGGCAAGAATTGCTCTGACCGTTGAATCAAAAGCACACCTTTTAACTCAGATTGTAAAATGTACAATAAAGCATAATTAGGAAGTGGTGACACTGTCAAATTGCATATATCATCATTGTTTATCTTATTTCACAGGCTTGTTTATATATATATATAAACATATATATTATTTTTTGAAACATAATAATCACAAAACACTCCTATAAATGTGCATAGAGTAAACATTCTCTTGTGTGACTAACAATATAAAAATTACCTTCCGACATGGCTTCTCATTTTCCCACTTTGCATTTCACTGTATTTATCTAAACTCAGCACTCTCCTCCAAGTGTGCATGCAGTGGGCCCCTAGCTATTTTCCACATGGGCAACCATGAAGTCATATTGACACTAAACATATGGCTGGCCTGCTTGGAGATTGAGTCTTGCAGACTCACAACACTTCTCTTGTCTTAATGAATAATACCATGGTGGATTCTAGCATCTGCAATCACTGGGATTTTGCAAAACCACCAACAATGCATTCATCCATGAATTAGCATCTTTGTAATGTTTTTATTTTATTTCTTTGAATTCATGAAGCTGGGGCTAGTTTGGCTTGTAATTTAATTGGCAATACAGGACTGCATTTAAAATGATTGTTTTTTTCATATCTATGAAGTTCAAAACTGAATTTTGTTTTCAGTTTTGCCTAAAAGTGTATCCAGAGTAAAATCCCAAATACAGTATTACACAGCTTTGAGCTATCCAAGTTGTATTCATGCAAGATATTCCTTTACAACTGTACAGTTTCAGTATATGTTGTATTCAACCCTTACAGCGAGCAGAGAATATTGCTATCATCACACTGACAGAATATGTAATGAAAATAACGAACATGCATAAGTAGAAAATCCAAGGCAGTCCGTGATCAGCCACCTCAGATGGAAGATTTTTGTGTCCAGATCCTGATTTCCCTGATCTCAGAGAGGGAGAGGATCAAGGAATAAAGACAGCAAGAGCGCGGGAGGAAGAGAGAAATAGAGAGGGGTAATGCAGCCTGAGGCAGTGGGCTCCAGCCTGTGGTCGGTGGAGGAGGTTTGTTATAACGAAGCCGGCACCTGGCTACCTATCCAAGGCTTTCCTCTGTGGCCCTCGAGCCAAAACCAGAGGAAATGTCAAGGAGAAAGTGACAAGTGAGAAACAGAGACCGGGAGACAAAGTTGAAAGAGAGCTGGATGGAGCTATAAAGAACGTGTCTTTATCCAGCCGGACCATGAAAAGGAGCTAGAGGTTTGAGTGTCTGTTGGTGTGCGGTAAACAAGAAATTGTGCCGTTTGTGTGTTTTGTGTTTTTACAATTGTTTGTTTTGTGTTTTACACATTTCCATGGGGATGGAGGAGTCAAAATGAAGCATGTGTTTGGTAGTTAAAGTGTTCCTTTTGAAATTCGTAATCTGACAAGTTTTATAGTAAGCCCAAATGGAATAAGCAACATCTAATTAGTGTCAATGACCGCAAAGCTAATTATGTTTATGAGGGGACATATAAGAGGTAGAGTATAAGACAGGAAGTGTCGTTTAAAAGGCATTCTGGGGTTAAAGTTGAAGACAACCAAATGGGTCTGAATGTGGGCCAAAGTCACTCTTTGAACCCTGATACCTCTAAAACATTTTCCCAATGTCATAAAGAGCCAACTATACCATAGAAATGTCCAAAATATAGACTTTACCATAGAAATGTCCAAAATATAGACTTTACCATAGAAATGTCCAAAATATAGACTTTACCATAGAAATGTCCAAAATATAGACTTTAACATAGAAATATCCAAAATATAGACTTTACCACACACCGTGTGTGTGTGTGTGTGTGTGTGTGTGTGTGTGTGTGTGTGTGTGTGTGTGTGTGTGTGTGTGTGTGTGTGTATATATATGTAAATATATATATATATATATATATACACACTGTATATACTCATTATACTAAATTTACAGCAACATATCTATAAAGAAGGTTAAAATAACGAGTCCGCAACATTGTAGTCTGTATTTCTCCCAACTTGCCAGATTTGTTCCTACAGCGGCAGCAACATACTGTAGCTAGTCGATGAAGTGTATAATTTCCTATCTTCTAACATCATCACGCCCTGCCCATTGCTATATCAGAGGGTTGCGTTAAACAAAAATAAGCAAAGCAGTGCTGTGCACCCCCGCGCCACCCGTTTCCTACCAGTTTGGAGGGTTATTGATGACTGTGCCACACCAATCTGTGTAATTAATGCCTTGGTTATATGGGATAGACATGGACTGGCATTGGTGCCATTTATCACCACCGGGCTTTCACATATTCACACCCCATTGAGCCATTGGTGCAGCTTGGCTGAGTTTAATCCTAATTGCAGGCCCGAACATGCACGCGAGTGCACACAGACACACGCACTCACTAAAATGTGTGCTCTCACACATCACGCTCATATAGTCACCAACAGGATTAGAAAGTCAAGGGGTTTGCCAGTCAGATGCCACATTTCTATTTTGACACGTTGATACGCCCTCTGGTAGACCTGGAACCTGCCCACCTCCCCATTCCTTCACACCATCTCTTCTTTCTCTCTGCCCCATATATGCATTGTATCTCGGCAGCGTCTGCTGGGTTAAAAAAATACAAACCGTGGGAGAAGACGGTGTCCGTCACACGCTACGGGATAGTAAAGAGATTACAGAACTCCTGAGGAAGACTCCTCCAACGGTTTGGAGACTGGAGAGGATTTACCTGCCAACCTAACTGCAGACGCACCACGTCGGGCTAAAGGAGTAAATATTGATTGGGACAGAATTTTGTTGTATTATTCAGGAATTGATGTCACACCGTAGATTTCACAAAGTGGACGAATAATCTTTCAAGTTCAATTCATCAACGGTATTGCTCAATATTATATTGTCACTATTGACTATGCAAATGCAACACGGTAGTTACACATGTACTTCTATGCAATGACAACCCAATAATAGCATAGTATCTCCATAAATGTAGGGGACAATTTGATGTGAAGTGCTACCTTAAACAGTGTGCGCCTGCACATTGTACGTTAGCCTGCACATTGTACTTAAACAGTGTGTGCCTGCACATTGTACGTTAGCCTGCACATTGTACTTAAACAGTGTGCGCCTGCACATTGTACGTTAGCCTGCACATTGTACTTAAACAGTGTGCGCCTGCACATTGTACGTTAGCCTGCACATTGTACTTAAACAGTGTGCGCCTGCACATTGTACGTTAGCAGGACATTGAAATGTCAACCGCGTCACTGGAAGGCCTGAAAAAGCCCTCGCGGTGCAAAACTTGAAAAAGAACGAGCTGCTTGCTTCTTTCACAGGTCTGGAAAAAAGATATTCTGAAAAGAATACTTGGCTAATTCTCCGGGGTCCTGTGAGGGGTAATTCGCGGGCTTCTTGATGAAATGCTTAAGGCTTTTCAAAGTTCACGGTAGATAAGTCTGTGTTTTGGGGGAAGGGGATTGGGTGTGGTGGGGTGGTGGGGGGGGGTGTCATCTTCTCAGCCTTTAGTGACTAATTGAAAACATAAATGTCAGAGAGGAAGAGAGACAGAACGGTGGGGGTGCACGGATGGGGCAGGGGCGTCGCCCAGGGACAACCAATGAACGCTCATTATCATCGCAGCCTTTAACTGGCTAGCCCAGGAAACAGAATTAAACAGGAGTATGCAGGGCAGATGTGGAGAGGACGGCGACGGGGGGGGGGTGGGGGGGGTCAGGGATGAGTGAATAGAGAGAGGAGATGTGGACGAATAAAGGGAGGAAAAGGGTACAGTGTTCGAGAGAGAGATGGGAGGTGGGAGGTGAAGTTGAAAAAGGGAGACGGTAAAGAGATAGGATGAGAGAAGTGGTAGAGGATGGTATGGCGATAGAAAGATGGAAAAGTATCTTCGAAATATAATCAATGTCACCGTGGGAAATGTACCCTCATTAGCTTTTCACAAAAACGGTTTCCTCTTAGAGCCTGTGTCAAGTGGCTTTTATACATAGAGCAAACATTAGACGCATTTTGTTACTTTTCGATTAAATGTTAGAATGGCAAAACAAGGATTTAAGTGATTATGAATAGAGTCATGTCTACGGTGGGAGCCGCACACATCCTAGTATCTCGGAAGTGCCACAGTTTCGCAACCTTGATTATCAATTGCATAGAACTATTCTAAAAGTGTTGTCATGAATAAAATGTAGAATATTTATATGCATAGAAAAGTGTGATTCACTCAACACTCCCACAATAGTACTAGACGCATTGACTAATATACATTTTGTTACCCTCTGGGATCGTGGACAACCTGTTTACATTTTGAAATGCTACACCATCTAATTAACTAAATACTGTTAGGATTATTCCTTTGAAGCTGGCGGGGAATACACACTGCCAAACCATGAAATGCAATGGCATAACCAAAACACATTTAGATTGAATCAGAGGCCAAACTGTCCATGGTTGGGAGATTGGCATTTAGTTTTGTCACTTAGTTGTGGCTCGTATGTTGAAATAAAAAATGTTGCTAACAAAGAGGACCATTTAAGTTGTTTTCGTTTTTGCATTAAGACATGTCTACACTCAATACTGTACTTCACATGTTGATAGTAAGCAATCACCAGTTAGCCATCACCCCTTCAAAACCTCTTTACACTTTACATTTTGTTCATTTAGCTGACACTCCTGACTTAAAGTGAATACAGGGGCACGTAGGGTAAAGTGCAACCCCAACCACTGTGCCATCTGATGCCCCATCATATAGCCTAGAATAATTAGATAGCCTAGAGTCTTGTGTCCCACCTGCTGCCTTGTTGACGTTGGTCTTCTGCACAGCACATATCATATACAAACTGATTGTCTCTTCCTCAGATTAGATGTTAAGGCTGATTACACCCAAAGCAGTAGCATCAGAAGTCTGTCTCTTTCTGGGTCGATAAATGCCAGACAGGTCCTTGTAAAAATTACCTGTTGTCAAGAAACCTGAGGTTAGACATCTCTTCTCTGTGCCATAATGGCATGTTTTAGCTTTTCTTTTATAAAGTATGTTTGAATTCTCAGAAAAATCCTTTAAAATTGGTTTTGGGAAACAATATCTACTGAGCCAATCTGTACTCTGTGCAAAATGCCCTGTCTAAAAGGAATTTATTCCCTGCAAAACGCAGCTTGTGTCAAATTGTCCAATAGAGCAAGGTCAGCCATCTTTTACTGGAGTTCCCAGTATGTCAGGTTGTTATACCATTTCAAATAGTTTAACTATATTCATTTTAAATGCACTGACATGGTCATCCTATGATGTTGACTGTAGAACAATATCACAATAAAAACATAATAACATTAAACTCTATATCCATTAAAATTTAATTTAAACATTTTGCAAAATAATGTTCTCGTTAACTAGACGCATTGAGAACAGGTACCCTTTTCCACCGCATTGCATTCTGGGTATGCATGAGCCTTACTGCCCACTCTACCAAATGCTGATATTAGTCAATCTTACACTACATGGAAAAAGATCAAAGGATAATGTCAAGAATTGTGCAAGATTAGGTTGATCAAAGGCAATAATCTTAGCATTCTTGTACCAGGAATGAGAACTCATATTTAACAACAGCCTAGAAACAATCCGGTTAACCTACATATAAATGTTATTCATTTGGTAGACTTATCTAGAGCCCAAGATTTACTCAAGGACACAACAGTTCACCCGCTCGGTGAGCATACTGGCAAACACCCGACAAGCTTGACTCCGTAACCACTCATCCACCAGTTGTGCTATGCTATTGGTTGAGTGGCCGGCTCTATAGCTAAACTAAAATATAATTTTTGGGAGGAGTTTGGAAAGTGCAGAACTGAGAAAATGTGCTGCTGTCCAATCTATATGGAAAACCAAGATGCCCTTATCACATTGCTTTGAAATGTGTGCGACACTTTCCGGAACCCATGACCTGAAGTTTGCGGGCGGTTCTTGAGGTGAAGAGGCCCACTAGATGAGTGTACCTAATAAACTGGATACCCGACTGTAGAAAGCAGTGAAATACATTTTTGTGTAAATGCAGGTTATTGTGTTCCCTAAACTGTAGGTCAGGTCATTTGTTCATGACTTTTTATGGGAGCACAGTTATGTCAGTTCATTAATAATCTATAGGAGACAATCTTCGTTAACATCGTGCGCCTAATGGGGTCAGCGTGGTGTAGTGGGCTAAGTTGCTGCATTGCACGATAGTCTTCATCATGATAGTCCCAGGTTCGAGTCTGACTATGGGTTCTCTGACTTTCCCTGGGCCTCCTGCATGAGGCAGCGCAAATTGACATAGCGCTGCCCGGGATTTGGGTTAGATAAATCAGATTATCTATCCTGCCACGTCGCTCTCCAGCGACTCCTTGTGTCCAGATTGGGCGCCTGTGTGTTCAAGTATAGTTGGTGAACATAATCAAACCGTGCACGATCCATGTTGGACTCGCAGTGTAAAAAATAACCAGTGGCTAGGGCGTCTCGGTTGGATGAACCATGTGCGTGCCCGTCGCCATTCCACAGATCTGTGCAGGGAGTTTCGGAGCTGCCGACAAATCTGAAAAAATAACATGAATAAAAAAATAAAAAGCATTGCACCTGATGAAAGCTTTCAGGTCACCAGGGCTCAAATGATTGGAAAAGTGCCAATTGTAGGGATATAAAGTCACTCTGTAAATGCAAACGAGAAGGCAAGGATTTAGTAAAATAGTCCGTGACAGATACACAGTGCCTACATTTACTAGATTTATTTGGTGCAAATGTTGAGAAACGTGCTTGCTGTAATGGTAGTTTGTTTTTACACAGTACCCAAGTGCTACAGTCATTTGATTGACTTTGCTCGCTTACAGTTAGTATATAATGTCATTATTCCCTCTCCATGAGGTCATGTTTTTTGCCCGTCATTTTGTCATTAGTCAGTTTTGCCGATGACTAACCGTTCACTTCCCTCGGCGTTCGGTAAAAAAAAGTACGATATTGAAAATGCATGAGGTGGATTGCAATTTGGAGGTGTGCAAGCACATTTACAGCCGGCACAACAAACACACACACGCACAGAACAGCACACACACCCAGGCACACACCCTGGCCCTGCCCTGATGACATGTGTTCCACTGGCAGGGAGATGTAACGTAATATGATGGACTGCTGACCTTTTACGGTGATCAGAGCTACCAAAGGCATGACAAGTAAACTGTTAAGTCACACAGTAATGCTGACTGGAGGAAAATAGTGAGGCTCCACGTTGACCACACACACACACGCACACACACACACACACACACACACACACACACACACACACACACACACACACACACACACACACACAC
>JACXGM010020777.1:7026-17720 GCA_016801145.1 Umbra pygmaea | reverse complement strand
CCTGGGCTCTGTATTACCTGTGTCTGATATAAACCCTGGTCTCTGTATTACCTGTGTCTAATATAAACCCTGGTCTCTGTATTACCTGTGTCTGATATGAACCCTGGGCTCTGTATTACCTGTGTCTGATATGAACCCTGGGCTCTGTATTACCTGTGTCTGATATGAACCCTGGGCTCTGTATTACCTGTGTCTGCTGCCCGCTGCAGTTGAGGTACTGCTGTTGGACCAGCAGGCTGTCAGGTGTGAGCCCCCCAGGGTTTATGACGGGTCCAAGCTGGCAGGACAGAGGGCCGATGGTGGTGTCCTCCTGTAGGATAACTGAGGAACTCATGGGCCCACTGGAGCTCCCCTGGAAGTAGCAGGAGTCTTGGGAGTGGTCCTGCAGCAGGACAGGGGCCCTTTGGCAGGACGATGGGACCATGGAAACCAGAGTCGCACCGGGGGTGTAACGGACCCCGCTGACAGGAACTGAAGAGGGGGTGGTGTCTCTGAACATGCAGCTGTTTAAAGGAAGGAGGGAGGGCGTGGTAAGCTGCTCGTCACAGGACTGGGGTGAGTACGGTACCCCCACGGAAGAGGCATTCTGAGAACTGTAGAGGCCTGGTGGTTGTTTTTGGGCTCTGCTGTAGTTCTGCCGTGGCTGAGCATGTAGCCCAGTGCCTGGGAGTTGAGACGCTCTTTGGAAGTCTGACACCTGGTGGCTGTAACTGTTGCCTATGACATTGGGCTGGTTTCTGTTTTGTTGAGGCAGTGGTATGGGCAGCTGTTGCTGCTGCCAACACGGTCTCTGGTTTAGACTATCCTGTGTATGCAGAGAAAAACTTCCCTGTAGGCAGGCGGAGGGGTTGGGCTCTAGACCCATGTTGTCCAGTTGTTGATTTGGAATATTCTGGGAAAAGGTATCCATCAGGACATCAGCTACCATGTTGGAATTGGGTATACGAATCCACTGGGTTTCCTGACTGGGGTGTGCATAAAGATCTGACTGGATTGTAGCGTTCTGGTTCTGGAGTCTCATTGGCTGATTAGTCATGCCTGGCCTCTGCAGCTGCCCCTGGGTTGAGAGACCCATGGACCCAGGGATAAGCTGAGTGTTGGAGCTCTGAGGGCCCAAGAGCATCTGCTCTGTTCTTGGATAAGGTTTCAGACCCTTACCAGGGCTGGATAGGATCTGAGAGGCCTGAAGACCTTGCTGGCTTCCCTGGACAGGGTTCTGCCGCACCTGGGCACAGGAGCTAGCCAGGGCAGGGTTTAAGGTCAGGGCGTTAAAGTTGTTTTGCATGCCCAGGTTATTTGCCAGAGGTCGGGCAAAGTTGTTGTCTGAAAAACCATTTTGGGGTACAGGGCCATTCAGCCCCGACTGGTGATCAATGTGGTTCATCATGCCCAGCACTGTGCTCCCATTTCCAGACAAACTCTGCCCTTCCACCCCTTCCATTCCCAGAAACTGGCTTTGTGGCGGATTGAAGCAATTCTCTCCAGACATCATGTTATTCCCCAGGTTCAAGTTGGCAAGACACTCTGGTCCATTCAGCAGGAGGTTGTTGTCACTGGGGGATCCCAGCACTGAGTCCAGATGCTCGGTTATTTTGAGTCCTCTGTTGTCCTTTAAGAGCTGTTCCTCCACGTATGACAGGATGTCGTGGTTTAGGAGGTCGTCCAGGTTATTGGACAGCTCACAGCTGCTGTTGCTCATCTTCACTAGGGTGTTCTCCCAGTCTTTCAGCTCTGCGGGGTCCACATCCAGGCTGGAACAAAATAACACCTGACTTAATGTGTGAACTGTTATACAAAAAACATGTGCTTTGAATAAAACATAAAATAACACAATGAGTTTGCTTTGTTTACGTTTTGTTTTCTATTCATTGCTAACCATTCCCTCTGGAACATTCTCCCAGGTAATTGCTTCCAATAAGAATGCATTTTAAATCAACAATAAAAAAATTGTAAAAGTAAACTTTAACATTAAATATAATTTTTAACATGTTTAAAAGTGCATTGTGAAAATGTCATGATATTTAAAAAAGTATATATTAGACTAGGTTTTATTTAGGATGTATATGTTATAGTTGGTTATATTTAGGATGTATATATTTGACTAGGTTGTATTTAGGATGTATATATTAGACTAGGTTGTATTTAGGATGTATATATTACAGTTTGTTGTATTTAGGATGTATATATTAGACTAGGTTGTATTTAGGATGTATATATTACGTTGGTTGTATTTAGGATGTATATATTACAGTTGGTTGTATTTAGGATGTATATATTGCAGTTGGTTGTATTTAGGTTGTGTATATATATATATATATATACTTATATATTATAGTAGGTTGTATGTAGTATGTATATATTACCATTGGTTGTATTTAGGATGCATATATTACAGTAGGTTGTATTTAGGATGTATATATTACGTTGGTTGTATTTAGGATGTATATATTACAGTAGGTTGTATTTAGGATGTATATATTACGTTGGTTGTATTTAGGATGTATATATTACAGAAGTTGTATTTAGGATGTATATATTGCAGTTGGTTGTATTTAACATGTGTGTATATATATATATATATATATATATATATATATATACTTATATATTATAGTAGGTTGTATGTAGTATGTATATATTAACATTGGTTGTATTTAGGATGTATATATTACAATAGGTTGTATTTAGGATGCATATATTACATTAGGTTGTATTTAGGATGTATATATTACAGTAGGTTGTATTTAGGATGTATATATTACCATTGGTTGTATTTCGGATGTATATATATATATATTTATATATTATAGTAGGTTGTATTTAGGATGTATATATTACCGTTGGTTGTATTTAGGATGCATATATTACAGTAAGTTGTATTTAGGATGTAATACAATAGGTTGTATTTAGGATGTATATATATGTATATTTATATATTATAGTAGGTTGTATTTAGGATGTATATATCACAGTAGGTTGTATTTAGGATGTATATATTACAGTTGATTGTATTTAGGATATATATTTTACAGTTGGTTGTATTTAGGATGTATATATTACCATTGGTTGTATTTAGGATGTATGTATTACAGTAGGTTGTATTTAGGATGTATATATTACAGTTGATTGTATTTAGGATATATATTTTACAGTTGGTTGTATTTAGGATGTATATATTACCATTGGTTGTATTTAGGATGTATGTATTACAGTAGGTTGTATTTAGGAAGTACATATACATATATATTAGTGCTGTCAGTTAAACGTGTTATTAACGGCGTTAACGCAAACCCATTTTAATGGCGTAAATTTTTTACTCAGTTCACAACACTTGGCCTAGCAAACTTTGTAGTTTTTTTCACATGCTGCTGCAACAACTAGTAACGTTAGAAAAACTACAACACCACACCAGATCTAGCTGGAGCTGAAAACAAAACAACAGTCACGCCAAACACACTTGTTTAGGCTTGCGTTGCGAGCTGGCCATAGAGTAGTAGGCTCTGTTACGTTTCGAGTGGATGGCGAGCGCGAGATGCCTGAAATGGATGCCAATAAAATTCTGAATGGAAAGTTTACTTTTAAAAAGTTGCCAAATGGATCCATTGACAAGACCAAAGCGATCTGTGTGTTTGGTCATTGTGAACTGAGCTATCATTGCATCACGTCCAGTCTGAAATATCACTTGATGGCCAAGCACACAGCTGATGCGAATTCTCCTCCCCCTCGTCAAAGCCAGGCGAAAATGGATGACTTCAGACAGTATGCCAATGTTGTTTTCAATAAAATATTTGCACAAAGCAAGCCAATCCACTTTTCCATGTAGATAAGAGCATTAAAATGAGAAAAAAATTATGTGACAAAAAGAAATCAAGGGTAATTTAGAACAGATAAAAATGTGTGATTAATTAATTAATTAATTATATATATTACAGTAGGGTATATTTAAGGTCCAACCTGATAGACAGATTGTTGTCTCCAATGATCTGCTGCAGAGTTTCCATCATGTCCTGGACGTTAGCCTCCTCCTTGACACCAGAGTCTGGCTTAGGCATTGGGGGTAACTGGGGTTGCCAGGCGTCGACAGACACGTTGGCAAGGGCATGGCTGTCTCCGAAGGCCTGGTCCTCCCAGGAACCCAGCTCCAAGGGGTTGGAGGTTATTTGTAGAGATGATGTCTGCATGGATGAATGAATGCACATCCTATCTTTAGACAGACCATAATTCTTGTATGTTCTCTGTTAATTAAAACACAAATTATGGTTGTACATGTATAACTAATTTAAAATATATATATTTTTTTCCCATCTGTTGGAGACGCTCTTAGTGAACTATCCTTTCCAGGATTATTTGAGTAAGTACCTGGTTGTACATGGACCGATCCTGCTTCAGCATAGAACTCAACAGTGAACTCGGGTCCAAGGCCATTTCCTCAACCATCTTCCTGATCTCGGGAGCTTGGCTCGGAACGTCAGCTACGTTCACACTGGGGCCCACCTCGTACAGGACGGCTTCCCCGGTAGCAAAGTTAAACGGCAGCTGAAGTCTCCGGAGGCGTAACTGCTCCTCACCCTCTTCATTTCTGGAGGAATTAAGAAGCAGGTTTAGTGTAAAGAAGGACAACTTTCAATACAACAAAGCCGAAGAGAATAGAGGATAGCCCAGCGGCGGACAATAATCTTTGTGCCGAGGACCAAATGTTGAATCTACTTACGTTAGCGGTCTCTGTCGAGCCACAATGAAGTCAGGCCGTCCACCCTTGAAAACCAGTCTGGCGTTAGCCTGGACCCAGATCCATACGCCGGTCTTACTTAAGAGCCTGAAGACGGTCAGACCACTCTCGCCAGTCTTTATCACTGGATACAAAAACAGAAAGGGACACTGTGTTAACAGCAGGTATGGAGAACTCAATCATTCTATGTTTTGCTTATTCATTCATGGATTCATCAATTAATTTACAGAGAAATGTTATAATATTGTTTTGGAGACCGGATCGACTTACTTCAGAAAATTATAAATATATGAAATTTATATGCACTCGCAAATATAACTTGCTCTGGATTATATGAATGCATTTACGTTTTGGCTGTACATTGATCCTGAGATTCATTCTGATGTGACTCAGATAGGTTGCAGACAGGTTGGAGTTTGAGCAGGGAATTAAACCCAGGTCTCTGGTGGGGAGAGGTGTGATGTGAGAGTTACCACCAGACCACAGGTTCTGCACGTGCCTACTTACTTCTGACATGGTTGTCTGCACAGTACATCATGTCGGCAGCATGAATGAACTGGTATCCGGAGCCTCTCACGCACAGCTCAATCTCACTGTAGCCCAGCACCACCTTCCCTCTGACACAGCACACAGGAGGACAAACGTTATTATTCATTATCCACACTTGTTTTGTTCTCTACTCTTTAAACATTTCAATTCATGAAGATGTTCGTGAAGACATAATCTGTCCAACGGCGTTGTTTGAAATCGGTGGGTCGTAATGATTTTTACGTGAAACAAACATTTAGGATTTGGGACAAATTAGCTTTTCACAAATGCATTTCATAAGATGCTTCTTTATGTCAAGTTACATGAGACATTAGCTACGCAGATTTGATGTAGTAACACACAAATGACTGAACTGACCATATTTCTGACCACATTTCTTGTATTTTTTATATTATTATTATTTACGGTTAGAATTTTTCCCCGTTTTCCTTTCTTCCAAAATTCCCACTGAATCTGCTCCTTGGACAGATCTGTGGGATAACGAGGGGCGTGCACATGGTTCATCCAAACACATGTCGCTCAGCCGCCGATTCTTTTCACACTGCTCTTCGAAAACGGAAGCCTTTAGTCAGATCATTCACGGGATGATTACATTCACCAATTACAGCTGTGGTCAAAAGTTCGGAAAATGTACAAGTATTGGTCTTCACAAAGTTTGCTGCTTCATTGTTATTAAATCTTTTTGTCAGTAGTTACTATGGTTCACTGAAGTATAATTACAAACATTCCATTGTGTGTCAAAGGCTTTTATTGACAATTAAACAGAGTCAATATTTGCAGTGTTGACCTTTCTATTTCAAGACCTCTGCAATCCACCCTGGCATGCTGTCAATTAATTTTTGAGCCACATCCTGGATGATAGCAGCCCATTCTTGCATGATCAATGCTTGGGGTTTGTCAGAATTTGTGGGTTTTTGTTTGTCGTTTGAGGATAGACTACAAGTTCTCAATGGGATTAAGGTCTGAGGTTTCCCCCGAGCCACTTAGTTATCACTTTGGCAAGTTGCTCCATCGTGCTGGAAAAGGCATTGGTCATCACCAAACAGTTATTGGCGGGTTGGAAGAAGTTGCTCTCTGAGGATGTGTTGGTACCATTCTTTATTCATGGCTGTGTTCTTATGCAAAAAAATTGTGAAAGAGCCCACTCCCCAGGCCCGAGAAGCTACCCCACACATGAAAGGTCTCAGGATGCTTTACTGTTGGCATGACACAGGACTGATGGTTGCACTCACTTCTCCGGACAAGGTGTTTTCCGGATTGCCCAAACAATCGGAAAGGGGATTCATCAGAGAAAATGACTCTACCCCAGTCCTCAGCAGTCCAAACCATGTACCTTTTGCAGAATATCAGTCTGTCCCTGATGTTATTCCTGGAGAGAAGTGGCTTCTTTGCTGTCCTTCTTGAAATCAGGCCTTCCTCCAAAAGTCTTTTCTTCACTGTGCATGCAGATGCACTCACACCTGCCTGCTGCCATTCCTGAGCAAGCTCTGCACTGGTGGTGCCCCGATCCCGCAGCTGAATCAATTTTAGGAGACGGTCCTGGCATTTGCTGGAATTTCTTGCGTGCTCTGACACCTTCTTCACAACAATTGAACCTCTCTCATTGAATTTTTGATGATCCAATAAATGGTTGATTTAGGTGCAATCTTACTAGCAGCAATATCCTTGTCTGCAAAGCAATGATGACGGCATGTGTTTTCTAGCAGGTAACCATGGTTGACAGAGGAAGAACAATGATTTCAAGCACAACCCTCCTTTTCAACACTCTCACCTGTGTTAACTAGACAATCACTAACATGATGGCAGCTGGTCCTTTTGTTGCAGGGCTGAAATCCCAACAAATTCACATTGCAAGATGTGGGTAACCATACGTAATGGAAATTTTGCTGTATTACGTAGGCAAACTTGATATGGCCAATCAGAATGTGAGTTTTCTTACGTATTGAATTTACATTCTACTGGAATACTTACAAGAATAGACCAATCAATTACAATTTAAAGTACTTGGGGAATGTTTAGTTCAGGGATAATATGCTAGGTTAGTTTGGTTAAGGTAAGGTCAGGTTAACGTAAACTTTACGCTTCATAAATGCAAAAGGCATACGTTGTTCTGGACGTAGATTTTTTTTACGATTTTGTAGGATTTTGTATGTATCACCATGAGAACAGCTTGGAAATGCAGTGGAAATGTTTATCTGGGATTAAGTTCATTATCATGATAAAGAAGGTCCTTGCAATTCATTGCAATTCATCTGATCACTCTTCATGACATTCTGGGGTATATGCAAATTGCCATTATCAACACTGAGGCAGCAGCCTTTCTGAAAATTAGTATTTGTGACATTCTCAAAACTTTTGACCACAACTTTATACTTCTGCAATTGAATTTACAGGTGCCCAATCTGAACACAAGGAGTTTCTGGAGAGCGATGTGGCAGGATAGATAATTTGACTCATCTAACCGAAATCCCAGGCAGTGCTTTACCAGTTTGCGCTGCCTACTGCAGGCGGTCCGAGAACCCTTAGTCAGGCTCAAACCACTGACTATCAAGATGCAAACTGTACTGCAATGCAGCGACTTAGCCCACTATGCCACGTAGACCTTAAAAGTTGACATAACATTAGTAAGATGCAAGGGTGTATGAACAGGGGGGGCAATATTAGAAGTAGGTACAGTGGTCCCCCCCAATAATAACAACATTTAGCAAAAAACAGATTGTGTGTCCCCCAATATCTAAGGCTTTGGGTGTAGGGACAGAGTGTTACCTAGCATCGACACCCATGGGGGTGAAGTCCAGCTTGTGTTTGGTCTGAAAGAGGAGGGTTTTGGTCCTGATCTCCAGAATGGAGGGGTTCTGGAGGGGCGTGGCCACAACAAACAGGGCCAGCTGAGGGTGGTCCATGGTCCCATCATCTGACATCTTGTTTTGACCATGAAGGTACTTCAGACGCCCTTGAAAGTTTAGAGCCTGAAGTTGAAGAAACAGGATGAATATGGAGACCAGCTTAGGGAGACATGGACTGTTGGGATGTCAGCTAGTGGTAACATACGTATTAGCAGTACTGGTAGTAGTATTATTAGTAACATAAGTAGCTGTTCTAGTATGTTGTACAGTAGTAGTCCTAGCATTATCTGTAGTAGTAATATTAGAAGTTGTTTTATTGGTATTAGTATAAGTAGTGTAGTAGTAGTAGTAGTAGTAGTAATAGTAGTAGTAGTAGTAGTAGTATATGTAGTAGTAGTAGTAGTAGTAGTAGTAATAGTACTAGTGATAGTAGCAGTAGCAGTAGTAGTAGTAGTAGTCAAAGGTACATTATTTGTACATACACATACTGTATATGGAGTGACATTCATTCTCTGCATTTAACCCATAGTAGTAATGTTGCATTTACATGAAATGAGGTAGACAGTAGACAGCAAACCAGATGTCATTGTATTTAATTGGAGCACGGTGGTAGAGCCTGGCAGTGAACTTTGTCATCTGCTTTAACGTGCAGTTAAACCGGATGTTGATTTATCCAAAAAAGCTAAAACTGGTAATTATCTAGCTGTATTAATTATAATACATTTATATATATTTATATTATAAAGGGATACATACAGCACAGGAAATATGTTTAAAACACAGTTATTATAGCCCATTGTGTAGCCTAAATACATGGAATACACAATTGTTTACCGATATCACCATAGCAATGCATACTATCCTGCTAAATTTGTTTTGACGCTGTCAATTGTCTTGCTTTCTTTATCGTTATGTATGACTGTATTTTTGTCAACCGTGTAAATGAATCAAAATAATAATAGTAGTTTTGGTAATATTAGTAGTAATAATAACAGTATTAGTATCAGTAGTAGTAGAATTGGTAGAAGTAGTAGTATTGGTTGTCACGATGACCAGGACTGGTCAGGGCTGTCGTGGCAGTTAACCTGATGGTGGACTGTTTGTGTAATGAATGTTCGTGTATGTGTTCTGTGTAATGCGCCGACCTCTGGGCGCTCGGAGAGTGGTAGGCACTTGGTTACTCATTGCGCATGAATGGTGCACTAGCCTACCATCCACACCGGTGCGTAATGACTAATCAAGATGCCTATTTACTCCCAGTGTTCCAGAGGTTCGGCGCGCATTATTGTGAGTTGCGACTCCTGTCATGGAGGGGAAGAAGAGAGAGAGGGATTGTACATTACCAGGGCTGTTTTCTAATGTAAGCATGTACATATTTGATTGAGCCTTTACCTCGTTATGTGTCGTCAGTGCCGCGTTAGAGCACTAGGAAAAATATATATAGTTTTGTGCAGTTCCAATGTATTACGTGGAACGGTTCCGGTACAGTGTATTCCTCGATCTATTCATGTTCATTAAACATCAAGAACGCTCCTCCCGCATTCTGGTCTCCGTTTCCTCTCCTACACAACAACAAATGTGACAGAATAATGCGCCACCGAGGGACCAGCGGGAGGGATCTGCCCCAGCGGGGGATTTGTCAACTGGGCCCAAGAAGGGGCAGAGGAGGAGAAGCGACCGGGGTCTGCCCTAGGAATTTTCTTGGGGGGGGCTATGACGGTTGGCAGCCCTAGATGTCCAGCTTGGGGCTGCCACCTCCTCCTAAGCCATCATCATCTCAGCCACCTGGGGGGAGTTTCCACCCGAACCTTCAGGTGGCTTGGGGAGCTCCTCCTATTCGCCTCCTGTAAAGCAGCGGAGGGAGAGGCCCCGCAGTATCGGCGGTAAGGCGTCCACCGGGATGGGCCACGTCGCGCTGTCGGGACGAGCCGACGATGCCTCCGACAGCATATGTCCGACGTCGTCATCGCCGGGCTTGAGGACCGCTAAGGGCTGCGGGTGACACCGGACCCACCGGACACGTCTTCCTTCGTCCCTGGCATCGGATGGGGTGCTGCCGAAGCGCGAGGGCCTTCGGCCTCTACAGGGACTGGTCTGCCCTCCCGCCCTGCCCTGCTTGCTTTCTGTTTTGGTGGGGTTGGGGGGGTCTTCGGCCTGGCACGGCTGGAGCCGCACCTTTGTGGGGGGATTATGTCACGATGGCCAGGACTGGTCAGGGCTGTCGTGGCAGTTAACCTGATGGTGGACTGTTTGTGTAATGAATGTTCGTGTATGTGTTCTGTGTAATGCGCCGACCTCTGGGCGCTCGGAGAGTGGTAGGCACTTGGTTACTCATTGCGCATGAATGGTGCACTAGCCTCCCATCCACACCGGTGCGTAATGAGTAATCAAGATGCCTATTTACTCCCGGCGTTCCGGAGGTTCGGCGCGCATTATTGTGAGTTGCGACTCCTGTCATGGAGGGGAAGAAGAGAGAGAGGGATTGTACATTACCAGGGCTGTTTTCTAATGTAAGCATGTACATATTTGATTGAGCCTTCACCTCGTTATGTGTCGTACGATATGTATGT
>JACXGM010020776.1:0-17622 GCA_016801145.1 Umbra pygmaea | reverse complement strand
GATGGAGCCAAATACAGGACCATTCTGGAAGAAAACCTGATGGAGTCTGCAAAAGACCTGAGACTGGGACGGAGATTTGTCTTCCAACAAGACAATGATCCAAAACATAAAGCAAAATCTACAATGGAATGGTTCACAAATAAACATATCCAGGTGTTAGAATGGCCAAGTCAAAGTCCAGACCTGAATCCAATCAAGACTCTGTGGAAAGAACTGAAAACTGCTGTTCACAAACGCTCTCCATCCAACCTCACTGAGCTTGAGCTGTTTTGCAAGGAGGAATGGGCAAAAATGTCAGTCTCTCAATGTGCAAAACTGATAGAGACATACTCTAAGCGACTTACAGCTGTAATCGCAGCAAAAGGTGGCGCTACAAAGTATTAACTTTGCACGCCCAATTTTTCAGTTCTTTATTTGTTAAAATAGTTTGAAATATCCAATAAATTTCGTTCCACTTCATGATTGTGTCCCACTTGTTGTTGATTCTTCACAAAAAAATTACAGTTTCATTTCTTTATATTTGAAACCTGAAATGTGGCACAAGGTTGAAATGTTCAAGGAGGGCGAATACTTTCGCAAGGCACTGTACAAAGCCAATAAGTACTTTTTTGGAAGGCTGGTCTGTGTCTTCTCAGTTCTGTTTATCTCGTTGGCTAAGGTCAATTGCTGCCAGGCCCACTTGAAAGCTTTTGCTTTACTTAAACATTAAATGTGTTCAGGAAATAACTGTCCTTGTACCTATAACAGAACATTAGTTGATCAATATTTATTCTATTTGCAACGTTATATCCTAAGCTAAATTTAAAAGTATATTGGTCCTAACATTTCTTTTTAAATAATAATGGCCGTAATTATACATTTTCAACTTAGGCTAAATAGGGAAAGTTTACTCTTTTACTTTTTGATCTCATGGTATAAGGGTCAATCATTGTAGCCACACACTAAAGCGGTTCTGTTTCGATGTAGGCAAATCTTTGTTTTTTCAAGTTATGCCCAGGAGGCATTTCAGAGGAATTATGGATGGAATAACATTTGCGAAAGATGCAGATGATGAGCATCTTTCTCTGGTGAGCTCTTCAAAAGGTGCCAGAAAGCAGGGCCGTGCACAGACCTTTTGAGGGGCACATGTCGAAACTGGAAAAAGGGCACCCCCCTCCTTTATATATGTATATACTCACAAATAATAACAGCCATAATAATAATAATATTATAGATAATGTAGATATACAGGGTTTCAGGGCATCTTTCAACCTAATTATAACACCAACCTTCTGTGTGCCATGTGCTCCACTGGTCTCTTATTCACTACACTTTCCCTAAAATAAGCCAGCAATGAAAAAAATATATATAATAGTGTGAAAAGTACAGTTGCAGTGAAAAGCATATTAGAATGATTACTGAATGATCACGTGACACGGAAGAATACTTAACTGGAGCAATACTGCTGAAAATTCAGCTTTGATCACAGAAATTAATTACATTTTAAAATATATTCAAATAGAAAACAGTTATTTTAAATTGTAAAAATATTTCACCATAATATCGTTTTTGCTGTTGGATCAAAAAAATTATTACATTCTTCATGATAAAATATAAAGATTTCATAGTGATCTGATTCTGTAATGTGTTTTTACTACTACTACATTACTGTACAACATTTTTACAAGACGAGCCGAGAGTACAGAATATTATACTGTAAATAGAAAAATTTGCTAGACTAGCTAATATGTGCATATTAACAGCCTTGAATTAACCATTATTTAATATTATTACCATAACATGATTAAATGTTAATAAATTAAGCATATCAGCCATCACAAATCAAAAAAGAAATATGTTACCTATGACGAATATCATGTCGCTTTGTGTAAGTTCCATTACGAAACAGCGTGGGGGCACACCTGCGCTTATCATTTCCCGATGGTAAAAACAAATGATATGTTGTTGTATTACTTTTTTACAAAGGTCCAACTAAAATGCAGTTACGGGTTTTAGACCAGCAAATGTGTGCAAATGTGTATTTAAAACAGCACCGGCGGCATCACATTATATTTTAATCAACAGTTTACAAACTAGTTTGTTGTAGCTATATGGGTGCCTAGTTTTTCCTGTTGTAAAATACATTTGGCCAAAATCGCAATTTAGAAAAGATGAAATGTTTATGCACAGGCTATTTAAGTGTAGGCTGTATATTGGCAATAACTAGGTGGCAAATGCTAGTTATTAAAACACCACCACCCAAAAAGAGGGCACTTCGGACAAAAAGGGCATGTGCTCTGCACAGGTTGAGCCCTACCTGTGCACGTGCCTGCCAGAAAGGATATCATATTTTCAATTAGTCCCCATTGATTGGCCGTTAAGTTCACAGGCAAATCGTAATTAGCTGAATATGCACCGAATTGCATGCTCCTGGTCCAATAGACTTTGGAGCTTATAAAAGGGGCTATTCCACCAGGTGTGTACATCCTGTTGCAGCCTTTTGATCGGCTGGTTTAGCTGTGTCTGCACAATATTCAATCTGGAATAAATAAGCAAACAAATGCTATCAGAGGGCTGCAGGAAGCCAGTAGTTAGCCTTGTGGTTATAGCATCTGTATAGTAACCATAAGGTTGCCAGATCAAATCTCAAGCTGGAATTGGAAACATTTTAAAATGTTTTATTTTTTAATAAAATTAGCTCAATAAATATAACTAACTGCATTTTAGCTGCACATTTTATGGATAGTGATAGGTTAAGGTTAGTTTAAGGTTAGGGTTATGATTGGGGTTAAGGTTAGGGTTAAGTTTATAGTTAAGGTTAGGCTAAGGTTATGATTAAAGTTATGTTTACTTGTGGTTTAAATTGAAGAGTAAAGTCCACAATCCCAAACATAAGACTGAAATTTACGTTAGCTCCTGCCTCCTCTCCGTTTTGATTGGGTATTTGCCTAAACCAATATCATAATCTTGTTTATAATTTTACTAAGGAAAACTGATGTGTTGAAGTGCCTTGCATGCATTGAGCCATGTTCCGGGCATTGTCTCAAAGTATGACATGTACCTTTTCTTTTGGAATATTTCACTTTTGGAACATGTTCTCGTACACTGCTGAAAGAGATGCAGCAGAATGACAGCCTGGGAATTATTGCAAATGTAGAATCACTTCATGAAGTTTGAAGTCAGCATCAATACATTAAACTGTCAAACTTAGCATTGATATTGGGCATACGTCTGAGCTCCAAATATCACTTGTAAAACACTAACTGTCTTTCAGTAGGCTGTCAATGTGTGAATACACATTTTGATAAAGCTCAGGCAATGCATCATCAGCTAAATAACTACGATTATATCAGTGCTCCAAATGCGACTTTAGCCTGCAGAATCCCAGGTCCTCAATCACACTAAAGGGCTGGTCGTCAAATCCAATAAACTCATTTATTTTTGCTTTGGCTTTTTGGCTGTCGCGGCTGTACATTTTGGGTTTTCTGTATAGTTGCCTGTGTTGTTGGCTGAGCCAAGGTGGCATCCGTTGGGCCTGCTGTCTTGGCTCTCAGGACTTGAGCTTTGCATACTGCATGCTCCTTGAGATGATGTACATTCAAGTCCCCTATTAAGTTTGTTGTATTGAAATCTTTTGCCTTGCTTCCACCTCGAGTTACTCTGGATTTACATATATTGCAAATTGCATTTGTTACATCTGTCTCCAACACTTTGTAAAATTGCCACACGGCCGACATGTTGAGAGCATAACTGGTGCAAATCAAGTCTTGGCTTACAAATTTTTCCGTCAAAGATCGTTTTTCTCTACCGGCCATTAGAAAGGAAAATCCGACTACCACGATCTCGTATTTTGAGTGGAAATCGGCCGATACCAATCTCCAGTTGATCGATCAGTGAATCCCTAATAAATTCAATTGCAAGATCAAAGCTCCAATTGATTTAGACTGGTTTATTATTGCCCTAATAGTGGACAGGGTGATTTTACAGCCAATGTCTAACTTATTAAGTCATGGGTGACCATTTAAGTGTTTCTAATTACTTAAATTAACTTGAAATAAATATGATTATTTTATTAGATTCGGTTAATAAGAAATTATTTTTAGGGGTGTTGACAAAAATGTTTATAATTAGAATTTCTTTTTTTTTTGTTTCTTCTTTAAACAATTTAATCTAATAAACATGTTCTGATTTATCTCATAATTAGTGTGAGTTCAAGCTGATAATGTGAGTTTAAGCTGATACCATTTTGTCCTTGTGTATGAATGAATGAAGGAATGATTGGATGAATGTGAGGCACTGTAAAGTGCTTTGAGTGGCCATTGGTTAGAAAAGCACTATATAACTGCAGTCCATTTACCATTTACCATTTTTATGTTTTTGATCAACAATGGGCCAATAATTCTGGATGAAACTGTTTCACTTACAGACATGATGGAAATTATTGGTACCATTACATATTTTTCAAATAATGCACCATTTGCCCTAAAAAGTGTTGAAAATAAAATATATCTGGGGGTCTGCATGGAATAGTTGCTGTGCTTTGCAGGACAGTCTACGTCTTGAAAGTCAGTGGTTCGAACCTGACTATAGGTTCTCTGAATTTCTCCGCACCAGCTGCACGAGGCAGTGCATATTGGCATAGAGCTGCTCGGGATTTGGGTTAGATAAGTCAGATTATCTATCCTGTCCAATGCTCTCCAGTGACTCCTTGTGTGCAGATTGGGCATCTGTAAAATTAAATTGCGGAAATATAGTTGGTCCTGTGTAGACTTCCAAGGCTTTCATGTTGGATGAGCAGTGCAAAAAGAGTTGGCAGCTCGGGCGTCATGTGGTTGGATGAACCATGTGCGCACCCCTCGTCATCCCGCAGATCTGTACATGGAATTGCGGAGCTGCCGACAAAGCAGGGTTAGTGGGAATTGGGGAGGGAGGAACATGTGGGGAAAAACAATAAATATATATATATATGATATTTGGTTTACTGCTGACACAAAACAAAAAAATCTGTGAAAATAACTTAATTCTTGATTATTACATATAGACATACTAAAATAGTCTGGACAATGTTATTGATTAAATATTTATGAAATAATTATATTTTATTGATACTTCAATTAGACCATTATCTTTTAAGTATCACAGTTGTCTTCAATCACAGAGGGTTTTCTGAGAAGTTTAGCAAGAAAGTAATAGCCAAGCATGGTCAACATAATGGCTACAAGACCATGTCCAGAGAGCTTGATGTTCCTATGAGCACTGCTGTCAATACTATCAAAAAGTATATGGCCCATGGAACTGTAGCCAACATCCCTGGACGTGGCCGCAACAGGAAAATTTACCCAAAAACAAAGAGTTGGATTTTTAGAATAGTGGAGAAAGAACCAAGGAAAACTTCAAAACAGATAAAAGCCGACATTCAAGTTACACCATTTTAGTCATTTAGCAGATGCTCTTATCCACAAAAAAAATGCTCTGAATCACAATATTTTTATTTAAAATTTGGAATAACTGTTGCCATTAGTTTATGGAATAAAACTAAAATGTTCATTTAAAACAAACACATACATATGAATAGCAGGGTTGGGGATTACAAAGAAATTGTAACTGTAATCAGTTACGTTGCTGGTAGGGCTGTAACGGTACAGTACATGGGTACGTAACGGTACGGTACAGGGTGCTATTTGTTGGTTCGCACATTAACCTGAATACTTAGAATATTAAATTATAAATAAATGGCAAGCTAATCTATTTTTAATCCTTCTTCAAAAAATCTGATTATTATGAATATATTTATGAGATTTGTTCAAATTGTAATCTACATTGAAATCATTGTTGGCACTTTTCCAACTTTGTTAGTATATAATGAGAGATGTAGACATACAATGAGTGGTGGTGATGAATCATCAAAACAAAATCCTCAGCTTTATCTACAATACAGACCAAACTAGACTCTACTGAAGATACACAAATGTACCTACACATTTCCCCTGGTTGCACCTAATCTATTAATACTATATCTGTTTGGAGGACATTAACTTCTGGATGACAGCAAACTTCCTCCAGTTGAATGCCAAGAAACTGAGATCATTTTATTTTGACCCCCCCCACCCCTACAAAAAACCTGAGCAATGCATTTGGCCCGTGGCCAGTGAGGTCCGAAACCTACGTGTCCTCTTTGAAAGTTCAGCTCTGTTGTTAAAGGTAGCTTTTATCAGCTTAGAACAGTAGCTAAGTTTAAATACTTTCTATGCAAGAACAATCATTGATGGTTTTATTACCTCACGATTAGACTACTGCAACTCACTATACACAGGCTTAACCCAACATAATTTAAACAGACTCCAATTAGTCCAGAACGCTGCTGCAAGGCTCCTCACTGGCACCAAAAAGTATGACCACAACTCCAGTTTTAGCTGAGCTTCATTGGTTAACCAGTGAAATTCAGAATTAATTTTAAAATTCTACTCTTTGTTTTTAAAGCCCCTTTATATATTTTCGATTTCCTCTCCACATACTCTCCCGCCAGGCCACTCAGGTCCTCAACCCAACAACTCTTTCCCCCAGACACGCCTGAAAACTAGCAGTGACCGAGCATTTTCTGTGGTAGCCCCCAAAATCTGGAATTCCCTCCCTCTCCATATCAAATCATGTAACACAATTACCAGTTTAAAGTCAAACCTGAAGACACACTTTTACTCTCTTGCTTTTGATTCAATTTTATTCCTATTGTTGTTTCTCTATTATGGTCATACTGTTTCTATTGTTTTTTTATTCTATGTCATATTACTTGTTTTTACCTTGGCCTAGTTATATTCATGGAGTGTTTAAGACTATGTATCTTCAAGGCATACTGTTTCTGCCTTCCCTGCTCTACCTGTAAAGCACTTAGTGTCAACTGTTGTTCGTCTAAATGTTAATAGCTCGTTTAGAGACCCTTTTCATGATATGCTAATTCTTTGAGATGAATCTAAAATATATGAAAGTTACATTTTTATCATTACATTATGGAAAATAATGAACTTTATCACAATATGCTAATTTCTTCAGAAGGACCTGTATATGTATATATATATATATATATATATATATATATATATATATATATATATATATATATATAGTTTACCATTCTTGTGTAATTCATCCAGTTGCCTTTTTTATTTCTGGGTCATATTTGGAAACCAGGTCATTTAGTTCCAAAAAGTTACACTTAATTAAAGCTTGTTAATTACCATCATGATGTGCTGTCTATGTCTTTCAATGAAGAACTTGCCGCTGGCATCATTGTTCAGCTGGTTAATACTATTTCTTCATCCTTGATGGTGACTTTACTTGAAACCATCCATTTTCACCAGCGCTGCAGCATGTGCCCTGCTGGCTTCATGTTTGCCACAACCCTCAGAAAAAATGTTTCCAGTCTTTGAAGCCCGTATTAATGAATATGTCCTCATGAGCTGCTTCAGGGAAATGACGACAAGACTTACAAAAAATATTCCAGGCACGGGAATTTTGAGTACCACCTGTCAGAAAAACTCCTATCTTTTCCCGATATGTGTTTGGCTGGGAATTTACAAAGTTTGGGCTGGCTTGCAGGCTCATCTACTGATGACAGATCTAGCGGAGGTTCTGACAGGTCTTGTCGGGGAAAGGCGTTTGTGCTAGGCTGCTGAACTCTGTCTACGCCTATAACACATAAAACGTTATCATAAGTTACCTCTGCCTACTGCCAATATTATTTTTTACTCCAGAAAATGTGCATACAGACAGCCAAACACTAACGTTAACGTTAGCCTAACTGTTCGCCTATTTGCCTTGCTGGTGTGAGGGAGTGGTTACGGGAGGACTTGTAACTGCATCACTGATAACTGGAGTTTCCTCCTCCTGCTCCTCTGAGCATTTCTTGCTGAATTTAAATGAAAACAAGCTGCATTGCTTTGCGTTTCATATTAGCTAATAGCTACTGTCTGTGTCTGTCTCATTGAGTTTACTTGAAAAGCTTGCTCGCCAATGTCATTAATTTCATTGGATCACTTGCTGGTGACGATGCAGCCTGTGGGCAGGCTTAAGAGTCCACACGTAAGTTAGAAGCCGCAGATTGGCTGAGAAGCTTTCAGTCAAAGCTTTCCTCGGGCTGCTTATTGGATGAACTGCTAGAATGAAAATCACTCACTACTCACCAGTGTTGGGCATGTTATTTAAAAAGTAATTAGTTATGGTTACTAGTTATTTCTCACAAAGAGTAACTGAGTAAGTAAATGAGTTACATCATTATAAACGTAACTAATTATGAGGGAAAGTAACTATTGCGTTACTTAAACAAAAATAAAATATGTCAAATAAATTGGATGCCCCCAATATTCATGCATTCTTGGCCACTAATTTGTGGCGACATGTGACGATGTGAGGTGCTTCATTAGATTTTAATTACTTGCCACCGACGTGGAGTGTCTTTCTTCATGTGCATACGTTGCACGTTGCATAAACATTCTTGCCTTTCACCTTTTACATCCAGTTCTTATACTTCATGTTCTTATACTTCACCTTATAAGTGGTTCTTATACTTCCAGTTCCCGAAAGCTACCTTTGAACTTGTGGGACTTGCCATCGCACTGACTCCTGGTCGTTGGTGTTTGCGAATGTGTCTGTGCGTGTGTGAACTGAACAGTGAACGCCCACCCTACTCTGCCACTGGTTGGTTGGCAAATGATGGAAATGTAGTCTAAGCCAATCATCATTAGTTGACACACACACACACACCAGAGAAAAAAAGCTTTGCAGGTTCTGCAGAGAGAAGGCATAGTCAGATGAAAACTGCTTCATTAAGCTCAATTAAAGTAACACGGCATTTTATTGTCAGTAACGGCGTTGTAATGGGGGAAACAATAATTAATTTGATTACTCGTTACTGAAAAATAGTAACGTTGTTTGTACCGCCGTTTATATGTAACGTCGTTATTCCCATCACTGCTATTCACTATAGGCCTGGGTCAAAATGGGCGGGCCTGGACCTAAAACGGGGCCAATGGTAGTGCCGCAGGTGGACTACATTAATATTTATGTCTATTTTCCTGGGCTCAACATATGGAAAGTAAAAAATGTAGCTATGGGGCAATGCATGTGCAAAGTGTATGTTATGAAAGAGTTTTCTAAATGTTAGGTTCGCTTACAGGCTTCACAATGTAACTAAATCTATATAGTCGTTCGGTTGCAGAGGCAGTTGTGGAAACAAAACCATCACTGTATCAATGTGATGTCAAGCAGCCCTATCAGCAGAATCAAATCAGGCCAAAGAAATTACAAGAGCAATAGGTGTATTTATAGCAGCGGATATGCACACATCTTTTGCAAATTAAAGTAAAATCAGATTTTTATATTGAAGAAATTAACACTATACCGCAATAAGTACCATACTGTGACACTCAAACTGCAATATTTACTGTTCCATGGGTTAGACATACTGTTACACCTCTAGTCACTGGACTGTTTTTAACAGATTACAGAAACCTTTGAAAGAAATGAGGATTACTTTTACACCGCATTCCAAATTATTATGCAAATTATTTTTTACACAGATTTACCTAAATAGTCATATGACTGTCAGTATAATTTTCAAGTCACCAACCAAGAGTGTGTAAGTCGAATTTCATTGATCAAACGAACCACCAATAAATACAGTATTTGTTTTTCAAAAATAAAAAACTCAATAAAACATTTTATAGGTTGTAAAGGACTAAAGATGGTCATTTATTGAATTTGCAGCATTAGGAGGTATTTCCTGAAATCAAAAGCTATTTTAATCAAACACATATTAACAGGGCAAGTTACATCTTAACATAGGACCCCTACATTGATATCACCTTCACAATTCTTGCATCCATTGAACTTGTGAGTTTATATGGAGAGTTTCTGCTTGAAGTTCTTTGCAGGATGTCAGAATAGCCTCCCAGAGCTGCTGTTTTGATGCAAACTGCCTCCCACCCTCATAGATCTTATGCTTGAGGATGCTACAAAATTTCTCAATAGGGTTGAGGTCAGGGGAGGATGGGGGCCACACCATGAGTTTCTCTCCTTATATGCCCATAGCAGCCAATGACATAGAGGTAATTTTTGCAGCATGAGATGGTGCATTGTCATGCATGAAGATGGTTTTTCTATGGAAGGCATGGTTCATGGGTCAGGCATGGAAGTAAGTGGTCTTTGTCAAGGTCATTTTCACACCTTAAGGGACCATAAAGGGGCCCAACATCCCTCTCCCATGATTCCGGCCCAAAAGATGACTTCACCACCTCATTGCCGACATCCCAGTCTTATTGGATCCAGGGTTGCACGACACTCATCATGAAACAAGACTGTTTGAAAATTAGTCTTCATGTATTTCTGGGCCCACTGCAACCATTTCTGCTTGTGAACATTGGTTAGGGGTTGCCGAATATTAGGTTTATGCACAACTGCAAGCCTCTGGAGAATCCTATACCTTTAGGTTCGCGGGACTCCAGAGGCACCAACAGCTTCAAACACCTGTTTGCTGCTTTGTAATGACTTTTTAGCAGCTGTTCTCTTAATCCGATGAATTTGTCTGGCAGTAACCTTCCTCATTATGCCTTTATCTGCACAAACTCTTTTGTGCTCTGAATCAGCCACAAATCTCTTCACAGTACGATCATCACGTTTATGTTTTCATTAAATATCTAATGTTTTCATACCTTGTCCAAGGCATTGCACTATTTGACGCATTTCAGCAGAAGAGAACAATAATCCCATATTGCTTGAAACCTGTGGCTTGCATAATAATGTGGAACATCCTTGTTAAGTAGTTTTGCTTTAGTTGGGCTCACCTGGCAAACTAATTAACACAGGTATCTGAGATTGATTTCAGTGATCCACAGAGCCCAGAGACACTATACCATCCATGAGTTTGATTGAAAAACAAAATATTTAATGTTTATGGCACTTAATTCCAATTTGCATAATAATTTGGAACGCTGTGTAGATACTTTTACATTTGGGATTAGTAGAGTGTCTATTAAAATGTATCAATAATGTAATGCATTCTTATAACTTACACCGTGTGCAAAATTACAGTATTAGGCAAGTTGTATTCTTGAGGATTAATTTTATTATTGAACAAATACAGTGCTCTCTGTCAATCCAAAATGTAAATAAACCTCAAACCTGAAAAGTTAAGAAAGTAAAAGTGAGGTTTAAGCTTTCTTTGAAGAATTTATATGTGTGCACAATTATTGGGCATCTATTAGTGTGCAGAATATTTATACTGAATGAAAAACAAAAAGTTTCCAAGCTCACTTGTTGATTTTCATCTGTTAAAGTGAGAATTATAAAAAACTAAAAAAAATTAAAATAAACATTTCTGACATTTCAAAACTAATCAGTGACCAATATAGCCAGCCTTCTTTTCATGACAGTCATAAGCCTTCCTTTCATGGAGTCTGTCAGTTTCTTGATCTGTTGACATTTACATTTTGTGCAGCAGCAACCACAGCCTCCCAGATACTGTTCAGAGAGGTGTACTGTTTTTGACCATTTAAGAAGGGACTACAAGTTCTCAATAGGGATTAGGTCAGGTGAGGAAGGGGGCCATGTCATTTTTCTTTCATCTTTAAGGCTTTTACTGGTTAACCACAAAGTGAAGTACTTTGATACGTGCAATGGAGTAATGTCCTGCATAAAACTCTTGGCCCAGTCTTGTTGTTTTAACGAATGTGTCTTGTTCAGTGATGGTCAGGTTTCAGTCTTCCTTACCTTGGCCATGTCTCTGAGCACTGAACCCCTTTTACTTTTGGGCACTCCAGGTAGGTTGCAGTTCTGAAATATGACAGCACTGTAGGATAATGTGTTCCAGGTAGCTTCACGTTTGAGTCTTCTCAAATCTTTGGCAGTTAATTTGCATCATTTTTCTTAACGTGTTTCTTGCGACCCTGTTGACTATTTGCAACAACACGTTTGATGGTTCTGTGATCACGTCACAATATCTTAGCAATTTCAAGAGTGCTCCAACCTTCAGAAAGACCTTTTACAATTTTTGACTTCTGAATCAGTTAAATCTTTCTTTTTGGCACATTTTGCCTTAGAAAGACAAGCTGCGTACTGTATTAATTATGCACAACTTGATATAAGGTGTTGATCTCCATAGGCCACACCCTCCCTCATTACACAAATAGACATTGTGCAAGTATCTGAAGTTCTATCTCTGTCATTTAGGTGTCATGATAAGTGAATTACATAATTGGTTTATGGTTCCCAAACTGCAGTTCTTCTATGTTTTTTGAGGTGCTACTTTATGTCCTATTGCAACAATTTTATGGTGGCACATATTTTGTTTTTATTAGTCTTAAACCAGAGGGTTGTTCCATAAAACAAGTTTAGAAAACAAGACAGGCTTATCTTGGTTAGTCAGACTTATTTTTGGTAAATTCCGTTCCATAAAGCTAACTTAAAATAGTTCAAACTCAGTTACCCTGGCAACTTATGCTGGGAAACTAACCTGGTCCAGGGCAGGCTAAGTGTCAGGCTAAGCCTAGGTTGATGCTTAACCAGAATATCGTTAACACTGACCTGTGCTGGGAATGTGATGATATTACATTGGACTCTCTGGCATGCTGCCATTTCATTTCATGTAACCACTATCAGTCCAAAAATGAAAGCAAATGCACTTTATTAATAAATGTAATTAATACATTTGAACATACAAAAAGTAAAACAAATGCAAAGAAACTGAAGTTACATCTGTTTAGTTGGTGTGATCGTTGTAATGAATAAATTAAATGTCTATAAATAGGAAGCTTAAAGCATATGTGTCGGAAGCATAATCATGGTGTGTCCTTTCATTCATAAGGTGGTGGATGAGGTAGCAATAATCATATGCAGGGCATTTCAAAGAGAACGTAGGGTGACTTGCCCTAATGTGGGACATTTTTAGCATTTTTGATTTTTGTTATATACTGCAATATAAAGCATAAATTGCAGATGACACATTCAGAAAATAGATTATTTTGATCACATGATACCACAGGTATGGCTGTTAAGTCTCCTCGTCCTCCTCACCTGTGGATGGGCTTTCAACCTGACACCATTAACCTCAGTTTAATAAATCACCACTTGAAAAATAAATCAGTGCTGTCATACTCACAGGGTTCAGCATGATGTCTGGTGGATGCAGCAAGCACACAGAATTTGGCATCACATTAAACAACAAGATTTGGTTAGGGGTGCAAGACTAAAACATAAAAAATACTAGAATTGGTACAATTTCTGGGGAAATTGTGTGAAGTGTTCTTGCCGCCACTGGTAGCATGATTAGCTTCTTACAGCATAGATCATTAGATAACAGTAAAGACCAGTAGAGGCTATAGAGACCAGTACAGATCAGTACATATCAGTGAAGACCAGTAGAGACTGTAGAGACAAGTACAGATCAGTAGATATCAGTGAAGACCAGTAGAGACCGTAGAGAACAGTACAGATCAGTAGATATCAGTAAAGACCAGTAGAGACCAGTACAGATCAGTAGATATCAGAGAAGACCAGTAGATATCAGTGAAGACCAGTAGAGACCAGTACAGATCAGTAAAGACCAGAAGAGACCGTAGAGACCAGTACAGATCAGTAGATATCAAAAAAGGACAGTAGAGGCTAAAGAGACCAGTACAGACCAGTAGATATCAGTGAAGACCAGTAGAGACCGTAGAGACCGGTACAGATCAGTAGATATCAGTGAAGCCCACTAGAGACCGTAGAGACCATTACAGATCAGTAGATATCAGTAAAGACCAGTAGAGACCAGTACAGATCAGTAGATTTCAGTAAAGACCAGTAGAGACCAGTAGAGATCAGTAGATATCAGTAAAGACCAGTAGAGACCATAGAGACCAGTACAGATCAGTAGATATCAGTGAAGACCAGTAGAGACCATAGAGACCAGTACAGATCAGCAGATATCAGTAAAGACAAGTAGAGACCATAGAGACCAGTACAGATCAGTAGATATCAGTGAAGACCAGTAGAGACCAGTACAGATCACTAGATATCCATAAAGACCAGTAGAGACCAGTACAGATCAGTAAAGACCAGTAGAGACCAGTATAGATCATTAGATATCAGTGAAGACCAGTAGAGACCGTAGAGACCTGTGTGTGTGTGGTTGGCCTGTGTGTGTGTGTGTGTGTGTGTGGTTGGCCTGTGTGTGTGTGGTTATATTGTTAAGTAAGACCAATAGTACTAGGTTGACTATCTATTAAAGTGCTGTGTCATGTTAATTAACCAGTGGCCTTGTTTATAACTCCCAGGGGAGAACCCTTTGATCTTGTTTTTAATTAAACCCTTTGATCTCTTAACGAGCACCTGTGATGGGTGACACAATATAGCTGTTACAAATCTCAGATTTAGTGTAATTGTGAAGGTCTTCACACGGCTCTAGTTTCAAAAATATACATCCCACAGCTTAGAAACGTATATCGTTGGAATCCTAAGAACCAGGCCAACATTGTGATATATAATATGTCTATGAAACCCCTTAAACTGTAGACACAGTGACAAGTTAGAAAGAGGGTTAATTTTTAAAGCTTTTAAAGTGCCTGTTTCAATGAATGTATATGGAGAATATGAGTTCCAAACAAATGATCATAGTGTAAAAACTATTATGTTTATGGCTTAGATTTTGACATTGTTAGTGACAGCAGGAATAGATGAACATTTTGATATAACATTTGTGTATGTGGAGTGAAACATGTAGGAGTGGCGGCAGTTTAGAAATTGTTTGAAGATTAGGCAGGTAAGAGCTGCCTCCACTCTAGCTCCTCTCTAGCTTGTCCATTCATTCCTATGGGACGATTTTTTCGCTACAAAAACGGTAATATCCGAACAACCATTTTATGAAACCTTCCACAAAATGGTACGAATGTAAACGGGAATGAGCCGCACGTTTTGGCACTAGATTTTGTGTGTAGCATAAAAACTCTGGGAGCAGTGTCACTCTGAAGATTTTCTCCATTAATTCCTATGTGACTTTTTTAAACGCTATTATTTTGAAAACGTTTTTTGAAACCTTTCATGAAATGAAAGGAATGTTAAGGGGAACAAGCCGCTCGTTTCAGTACCTTACTTATAATTTTAGCATAAAAACTCTGGGAGCAGTAGCGCCAGGAAAATTCGGCCCATTCATTTCTATGGGATTTTTTCGCCACGAAAACGGTAATATTTTGCGAATTGTTTTACAAAACCTTCCACAAAACAATAGCAACTCGATCGGGATCGAGCTGCACGTTTTGGTACATTATTCTATTTATCAATTTTTGAAGCTCTGGGAGGAGTAGGGGGGCAAATTTTGGCTATAATAATAATAATAATATATATGTCGGATAATAGTATGTGTTCCTTGCCAAAGGCAAGAACACTTAATTATGAACATACCTTTTATTTAGTAATTACTTATACTAGGTGGAATGGATTCAGATGCTGTTCCCTCCTCTATTCCATCAATGACAGGCCTCCCTTTGTTCATGTCTAATGCCAGCTCCTCTGCAGGAGTAAAGTTGATGTTGGTGGCCCTCCCCAGTGCCAGCAACCTCACTCTTATTTTTGGCAGCTGCAATTAATAAACATCATGAGAATGGACAGTGGTAACATCAAGCTGGCTATGCTTCAGTCTTACATAGACTATACTTACCATTCTGAACAATATTTTTATATTTTATCTTCACCTGCTGCCATGTTTTTTTCTCTTTACTTGAATTGCCACTGTCAAAGTTAGTCATTATTCACATACACACACACACGTCAATGCATTGTGACAAATATTTTATTTCACTTTCACTGAATATAGTAATGTATATTCCCAATTAGTTGCTTGCTACTAACACATTTAGATGATCAGCAATTTTTTCCCAGCCTTTCTCTCTTGTTTGATTAATTGCTGCGTTATTCCCTTTTTTGGTAATCATATGTTTAAATTCTTCATATGTCTCGAGGAGCAAATGCTGCTCAGTCGTGGTGAAAATCGCTGCTCTTTCTTTCCCCTTATTTGGCATGGTGAATTGATGAATCCATGCTCCACCATCAGGGCTTCTTAAGAATGGCGTGCACGCGCAATTATCTAGACTATTTGAACCTGGTGTGAATTAGTGAGATCACATGAGCTTCAACATACCGTTAGGTAACCGATTTAAGCGCAGCTGATAAGTTCGGTTCATTCATGTCATATTTTGGATTTTAATCTCCACTTTTCTAAATGGCCTTTATGGAACAAGGCCAGGTTATGTAAATAAATGTCCTGCTATGCCATTCAACTGGTTATAAAATATATATTTTAATCTAATTAATATTAAGTAATCTAAAAGTAATGGAAAGTAATCAGATTACATTAATGAGTTTGGGTAATCCAAAAGTTTACTGATTACAGTTGTGGATGGGGAAATAGTTTCTGTAATCTGTAACGGATTACATTTAAAAAGTAACTGACCCAACCATGATCAATAGTAAAATCAGAGAAATGTTTTTGCAGTGGTCTCTAATTTTTCACAGACCTGTATATAGGATAATCTTCACCACACTATGCTGTGCTTGGTTACACACAAAAGCACATCATAAAATGTTTTCTGTTTCTAATTCTTACTGCTTTCTGTTTCTGCATCTGCTTTTTGATTTTGCAAAAGAACAATAATCAGTTAACTATAATCAAAGATTAAAATCAATTAAACAAACTAATTTGCATATAATAACCCTGTTAATTTATAATCTGTTGTGCACAGTTGCATTGCTCAATCCAATTCTCATGGCCAATGGAAGTACTTTTTATGCTTACCATTTTTTTTATAGTTCCATCTTTCCCTAAATCACTGCATATACAACCGTTTTCCACCACACAAGGAATGCATATTGTGGAAGAACAATATATGTAATTTTTTGAAACGAGTTAATATATTGTTCCTGTGTTTATACACAAAAAAGACAAAATGATAAAAGAATATACCTGAAAATTGCAACGCCCGGAAATATTATTGTAAAGTTGCATCTTTAACTTGCAAAATGTTACGGAGATGAAGCTTTTAAAACACACTGAACTCATAAGTGATGATATATCAGCCTTAAATCACATTAAACACGTTCTGAGGGAACTATTTTGTAAAACCAAAATATGTCAAATATGAACTTATGAGAGGGTCAATTACGTTTGTAGGGAACTAAATTGAACACTCGAATAATGTTCAATATGAACATACGAAGATCATGACGTAGCATGTAAATAGCATAGTTTTTGCTAGGGCGGAGGTCGGGGATGGTGGATGGGCGTATAAATCCGCCGCGACTTGCATGCCAGTGTTCGTGAGTTCAAATCCAGACCGGCACTTTGTGTGTGTTTTGTTCTACATTGCTTGCATCATGCAGACAGGCGATTGTCGGTTTTTGTAATGTTAACCCTAACCTTAATTCCAGTGGCGGGCCGTGCATTTTACACCTAGGCCTTCACTATCTTTCCAAAATGAAAACGCATTATAATAACCTCACAATGACATTGTAGGGCTATAGGTTATTGTCATTCGGCATATAATGCACCCCATATTCATAGTAAAGATAAGTTTATTCCACTCGATAAAGGTTATTTAACACGAGGCTCAACACCTATGAGAC
>JACXGM010020775.1:0-17620 GCA_016801145.1 Umbra pygmaea | reverse complement strand
TAACCTCACATAACATTGCACTTATTTCGATATTGATTGCACATATCCCGTTAAACTCATGTATTGCACAATACATATTGCACAAACTCCATATTGCACAGTGCCCCCTTACATGATACCTAACACACAGACACACACACACAGACACACACACAGACACACACACAGACAAACACACAGACACACACACAGACATTCACATGCATATCCACAAATCATTTTATTTTATTATTTTCCACCGGTACCCTATCAGGCATTCCACTTCCTCTAACACTAATGACAAGTATCACATTATTATTCGTATTGGTCTCCACACATTTTGCTTCTTCAGTGTTCTTAGAACTTTGTGTCAGTAGTTACTATGGTATACTGAAGTATAATTACAAGGATTCAATAAGCCAAAGTCTTTTATTGACAAGTACATTAAGTTTATCCAAAGAGTTAATATTTGCAGTGTTAACCCTTCTTTTTCAAGACCTCAGCAATCTGCCCTTGCATGCTGTCAATTAACTTCTGGGCCACATCCTGAATGGCAGCCCATTCTTGCATGATAAATGCTTGGAGTTTGTCAGAATCTGTGGGTTGATGTTTGTCTACCCGCCTCTTGAGGATCGATCACAAGTTCTCAGGATTAGTTTCTGGTCTGGAGTTTCAGATTTTAGGTCATGGACTAAAATTTCAATATTATGTTCCCCGAGCCACTAATCACTTTTTTGTTAGTACCATTCTTTATTCATGGCTGTTTTCTCAGGAAAAAATTGTGAGTGAGCCCATGACATGGTCTCAGGATGCTTTACTGTTGGCATGACACAGGACTGATGGTAGTGCTCAACTTGTCTTCTCTGGACAAGGTGTTTTCCCAGATGGCCCAAACAATCAGAAAGGGTATTCATCAGAGAAAATTACTTTAACCCAGTCCTCAGCAGTCCAATCCCTGTACCTTTTGTAGAATATCAGTCTGTCTCTAATTGATTTGAAATGATACCATTTCCACCCAGATTGACCTAGAGTGCTGCTTTCTTGTGTACCTACCTTCTCATGATAAAAAAAAGCTTCCTCAACATTTGGCCACGACTGTACATTGTCATGTTTGTAATGATCCTCCGTGGAAATCGAATCTGCAACCCTGGCGTTCCATTTTGTAACAACTGAGCTACACAGACCTTTTTAACATGTTGAACGTAGCATGTGCTTTCTTCATCTAATCCTGTGTGGTCCTCTCAAACATGTTAAAGTCAAGGCTAACCCAACTTGAATCCATCCTTCTACTTTAGTCATTGTTTGCTGTACTACAGGCCATGACATATCTGTTGCTGCATCTCTGCCTTTCTACACCACATCGACCCCTGGAGCCATGCCCCTGGGACGCAGGTCCCCTGTACACTCACTTCTGACCTCTGACCCCAGGACTGGACCACATAGCTGGCATCAGACAGCATGCCCTCTCACAGACCCACCTAAATGTAAGTTGACTGGCACACTACAAGGTCAACATTTTTGATAGAAATTCACGAGGTGGAGGGTCCACGTGGTGCAGTGGGCTAAGTCGCTGCATTGCAGGATGGCCTGCATCATGATAGTCAGTGGTTCGAGGCTGACTATGGGTTTTCCGACTTTCCCCGGACCTCTTGCACAAGGCAGCGCAAATTGGCAACGCATCGCCTGGGATTTGGGTTAGATAAGTCATATATTATCCTGCCACGTTGCTCTCTAGTGACTCCTTGTGTGCAGATCGGGCACCTTTAAATTCAATCACGGAAGTATAGTTTGTGAACGTAATAATCCCATGCATGATCTGACTAAAGACTTCCGTGTTGGACGAGCAGTGCGAAAAGAATCGGCAGCAGGGTGACATGTGATTTCATGTGCGCTGCCCTCACCATCCTGCATCTGTCCAAGTCCTGCATCTGTCCGAGTTGCAGAGCTGCTGACAAGGCAGGGTTAGTGGAAATAGGGAAGGGAGAAAAAATTGGGAAAATAAAATTTCATAGGTGGCATTAAGTTGATTAAAAAATATATCCAATGTTACAAATGTCTACTACTGTTATAAATGACAGATTTTATAATTATTCAATTACAACGGCAAAGCCAAATTTTCTACAGCAATTAATGCAGTATCCTAATTATGAAACCTTTAGCTCATCATAATTAACCATATTTTGACTATAATTTCTGATAATTTTAATACCACCTTGGTGAAGGAATGGATCAATTACAAAACGCATGTTAATTCCTGTGAGTTCTAAAATATTTGACCGTTAGTGGAGCTGCCGTAAAATGTTTTGATCAGTGGAGCTGGTCATGTCTCAGCAGGGAGATTGTGGGGGGCAGTTAAATATTTATGGTTATAAATATCACTTATTGTAACCAGGTAAATGGCCTTGGAAAACAGATGACTTCTGAGGTTCGTTTGGTTTTACTTTTGTCTATTGTTTTACAGTGGTCAATTTGCAAAGTGAGTTTACTGAACAAAAAAAAAACAAGCACTTGCAAGGGGAATTGGACGGCGTCCAAAACATGGTGGAGGACTTGCATATAAAGAACCAAGGTTTGTTGAGCACACAATGTTGTGCGATTATAGTAGGTCCGTTTGAGGCAGTTGTCTTTGACGACATCACTGCCTAAGATTTTAAATTGGCAGCAATTAACCACAATGTTGTCCAAACTATTTGGGCTAGCTGAATATTGTAATTTATGAAAAAAATCTGGAATACATGATTAATTAAAAATCACAACAACAAAAAATGTAACTATGCAATGTTTGTTTTTTGCAGAAATGTCCTCTGTGAAAAAGTGTCAGGAAAGGAGGCTAAGGATGGACAAACACAAAGGGAAGTTTTACAATAAAAAATGCTCTTAAGTGACATTTAAATAAATACCCTATCATCATAACGTTCCGTTGTCTGAATATTTACAGAATTTCCATTGCATTATGCTTTTTAACATGGCGGAATTTGCACCAAATATAATGACAGAAGTATTAAATATGTAGCCATTTATTATTATTTTATTCATCATAACTTTAAGGTGACTGACAGTTATCCTTGAAGTACATGCATTAAGTCAGCCATTGACTTTAAAACATAAAATGGAAAATCATGAAAGAAAACAGAACCATTTTACAAGCTTAGCATTTCATTGTTTCTTTGTTATTTCTTTTGACAAATTAAGTTTACTATTGTTGAGCTTTCCTACATATTGCTTATTAAAACATGCCTAAAGAACCACTGTCTCATTTTTTAGTCGAAGCAGAGCCATCATCAGGCAAGGATCGACTGTCTCGCTGTTTTGCAAGGATAGAATTCAGAAACTGCAAAAAAAGAAGTAAAGCCAAGTTAAAAAGCCAGGCAATGTATTTTGAGAAAGTTTGTTAGAAAAAAACAAATATTGACACTCAAATGTGTACTGTAAACTATTGCGTTGTCATACCCTAGGAACCCTTCGGCCCCTGTTGATGATGAACTGGATGAATTCTTGAGTCACATGCATCTGTTCAAGGTCCTCATCCTATTTAAGACAAAAACATGATTGGGAACTGAAACGTCAATGGGGAGTCATAGTCTGTCCAAACCGGGTGATTTATAATTACCCACACAGAACTAGCTGTATAAGTGGATGTGGGAGAGTTATTCTAAAGAACCACCATTTCACTTGTTTTTGAAACACTTCAGGTTTGACATTGGAGTCTCGAAAGAGATTATCTGCGCGTGCGTGCGTGCGTGCGTGTGTGCGTGCGTATCCCTCTACAAGCAATTGATCAATATACTTTCATCTGTATTGTGAATTCATGGGGCTCAATCTACGACATTCAATACCTCATATAGTTCTGAGTCTTTTAAGATGGTCTCACTGTTGTGGGAAATATGCAGGTCGACCACAGAGTCATGTAGGTCCTCTGGAATGGTCTCAGAGTTGGCCACCTGGATTGGTGATGTCAGGGATTGTTTCTTCTCATACCCACTGACAAACAAACCCAGTACGGCGGATTCAGTCAGGTTGTTCTCTTCTCCCTGTGTGAGTCAATCATTCATCAATCAGTTGCTTTTTTCTACAAGGTCATTCAGAACGTTGTGCTTCCTTGCTTGACGTTTCATTGGGGTTTCTAATCCTCACCTTTTATCGTCATGGATGATTCGTGTTGTGCTTACCAACGAGGTGACCTAGTCACATAAAAGCTTTGTAACTTTTTAGTTCATTGTTTGCTCGTTTGGACATTTTGTTTGATACTTTTTTTTACGTGTGTGTATATAATGCTTTTTAGAAAATGAATAGCTCTACAAGCAATTGATCAATTTTCTTTAATCTGTGTTGTGAACTCCCAGGGCTCAATCAAAGAAATTCAATACCTCATCTAGTTCTGAGTCTTTTAAGATGGTCTCATTGGTGTGGGAAATATGCAGGTCCTTGACCCAGTCACAGAGAAGCTTAGTGACTTTTTTGATATCCTCGTCCTGAGATGGCGAGGGCAGTCCTTTGACTTTTGTTATCTGGTCTTCTTTGGCACTGGTCCATTTTGTTTGAAGCTGTTTGTAAGGGTTCTTTGGGCAGGAATCATTTTTCCTTCAGTTAAAAAAGAGTGAATAATGGCAAAAAGAATTATCAATCAGCTGTTAGCTATTGTTGTATTTTTATGCTCAGCTGTATGTAAAGTATTTACAGATGAGAGCTGCTTTAGTCAGAATGAGTTTAACTTGACCAAGAGAAAAAGTCAGTTTAGCAACCAGATACCAACTGTTCAGTGAAATGATAGCATTTCAATTACTTTGGCCAATGATATGGAGTACAGAAGTGGAATGTAAGACTGTTAGCCAGGCTAAGACAATTTCATACAAAACCAGTATTTCCACCAGACCAATGGGTAGAGCTTTTTAGTTTTTGCCCTACCACTACAATTCTGACTCGATCGATAACATTGCCAGATGTGGATAATTTAAATTAGGTGACATTGTAAGCACAAATCAGTCCAGCCTTTGTTTCCCCAGGACAAAGTTCAGAAGCTCAGCACCAGGCCTTTATATCCTGTGAATAGTTTGCCCTCTGGGAATCTACTTGCATTGTTCTGACTGATGTTCCCGCCCATACGCTGTCCTCTGATTCCTGCGTGGTTTCACATGCCTTCGGGCAGTCATACGACAGCACCTCTTTTGCTTTTGAATTCACTGCAGGCACTCTGTTGACACACACATCTGGATCCAGGACACGACGCACCTGATCAAACAACTATTTGGATGAAACAGAAGTAAATTAAACTCTAAGTTACAATTAAAGCAAAACAAATGCCTGAAGTATCAACATTGAGTTTCCAGGACGCCACAGATTATGCTTTTGTACTGGACTAAATACCTTTCAATGAAGAACTGCTGCTTAGTCTATATCTGGCAACTTGTATCTATCTTTGTCCAAAGGCTCTGAAAGGCTGCATTTATTGCCAATAAAAATTGATATTTTTACTAATCAGATCCACTCTGAAAGAGACCAATTGTTGGAATTGGGCTGCCTATCTAAACAGGTGTTGTGAAACACCACATTGTATCTGAGACAGTCCAGTTAACAAAACCTACTTGAAGACCCGTCACACTAAATAGTGAATGAAATCTCCCTTTCGGACTTGGGGGAGAAAAAGTAGAGCTAGGAAATCAGGATACTGTTTCTAACTCACCTGCAATGGAATAGCCTCGCCAGGATAAAAATGATTGGGGCTTGCCCAGTTTTTGTATATCTTCATATTAAACTCTATTGACCTTGATCCATTCTACTTACTGCTAATAAACTTATCCTCTAAAATGGGTTAAGACCATTTTTATGTTCTGAAGCGTTTCAATTATAAATATATGCATTCAAGAACAAACATATTTCCCGACAGAGAATCATCAATGTTCAGTTTTGCAGCTGTTGTCAATGTCACTTAGCATATTAGGTTATATTACTTGGTCCAACTTTGAGTAATTAGTTGATTAGTATTAGTATTGATTAGTATTGTCGACCACTCACCTCTGAGGGCATGTTGTGCTCTAAATGTGGGTAGAGAACCAGAGGATGCTGTTTGAGTTTGACCTCTATTGTAGCCATATGCTCCCTCTGTGCCTGCGGCCGAGGGTTCTGCTTAGAGAAACAAGCCTGCTCTTTTGAGAAACGCTTCTTGTGGCTTTTATCAGAGAGAGATGTTTGGCTTGATATCCCAGAAATTGAAGGTGATATCCCCCACTTGGCCGGAGGGGGTCGCTCTGTGTCCGACGGAGTAGGATACCCATCTCTGAGGACATTACCTTCTGCGTTTAGGAAACGCCAACGACGGCCATCCAATGCACCGGAGAGATGCTTCTTATCATCGCTCAGACATTTAGTCGTCAACTTTTCTTTGTGCCTATGTGTAATTAAAAAAGGTGCCCATAATCAACATTTTTGAGTAGGAGACACTGAAATAAAAAGTTTAATCAAATTAGTTAAACGTGTATATCTATCTAGCTATGTCAGCGAAATATGAATAAAATCCAACTCAGTGTTGTGTACAGGTAACGCCAACTGAAAATGGTCAATTGTTGGTGCTATATACTGACTACAAGAAGCAGGTCCAACTCGACATTATTACCAAGGCCCAGTGTCGGGCAACGTCGTTCTGATCTCCGGTAATCCAGCTTGACATTTTTTATCGGTCATTGTCTTAACATTTCAATGTATTGACTGACAGTACAACGACTGGCAATGATTGAAATTTAACTGGCTAGCCTCTCCGTTGTCTGGCCACAACTTTGTTATGGTTACTATGGCATCAGGGGTTTTGTGAAAGGTGGGCTGGGAATTGTAGTTCAGGAAATGAAAATTACACGTTTTTTGCCAGTAAAATAGTGAAATACTTTACGAGCGCTCTCACAACCAAACGCTATACCGATAATGGTCGGAAAAGTTGTGCTCTGATTCAAAATATGTCGGGTTTCAGATGTCATTGCGCTGTGTAGACCGATTCTACATATTGACACATACAACAAAAACTTATTAAATAATAGTAAAATCATCTCAATGTTTTTTTTTACTGAAGACCGGTAAGCCTCAATTCCAGGGTTTGACCACTAGATGGTGTTATGCGATCGGAGAAAATTAGCTAATTCTTAGTGAATCAAATGAAGAATCATAGTAAATTCAGAGATCCTTACCTGTAGAATATTACATTCTGTGGAGCTTGTTAGGGGTAGTATTGGTTGAAAGTATAACAGTGTAAGCACCTATTAAAAAATGAAGTCAGACACATTGCTAATAAAAATAAAGTCAGATTAATTATAGTAAAACGATCTGGGAGTACAGCTCAGCTCCCTTGTTCAAGTGGTTTTGTTTGCTTTTTGTAACTTAAAAGCAGAAACTAGGTATGTAATTTAAATAAGTATTGTTTCAAAAAAATTTCATGATAATAATTGTAGGATTCATACTTTTTACAATTTCTAGACTAGCTAAATGCAAGTGTATACTAATACTAATAAGTGCACTTATACATTGAGCTCTGATTAGTTTTAATTAGTTTTTTTCTTTTCACAAATGACTTAATTAGTCGCAGTTCAGGCCCTTGTGTCTTTTATTTGTTCACTATGCTGGCTCAGGGATTTAATCTGGCAACCTTTTAGTTATTTGTCAGATGCTCTAGTCTATCTAGCCATCCCAAATATCCCATGATTTTAACCTGATGAGGAGAAAACTGGGACACATTATCCCATAGTAAATTAAATAAAACTGGTGTCCTGCCTAGAGTGATGACCCAGCTTAGAGAGAAAAGGGTGCTAACTGAGAGATTTGTTTGGCCATTTTAATGTACGGCTCCTTTAAGTTTTTCAGTTTGCATTCCTTCATGCGCTATGTATTTCTCGTGCTGTCACAGGACCTGGGGTCAACCCTGTAGGACAAGCTTCTTAAATGGCAAATAATTTCCCTCTTCATCAACCAAATCCATCAACATGGCAACATATTTTAGTTTTGGACATTCCACTTAATGATTTGTGGACGGTGGAAATCACAGCCTTAAGTTTGTTTATTTGACAGCTTTACTCAGATGCCTCTGCTTGATGCCTCACACCATAGTGTGACCGGCCGACCACTGATTTGACATTGTCAACCAACTGCGAAACTGTCTGGGCCAGTTGGAACTACACCAAAAAAGGTCAGGACCTTACTCTCAGCCAGGCTACCAAAATAATGTTCAAAATTCATCTGTCAAATGTGTCAATTTGACTGCTGGATTGTTTCACAGGCAATTGTTATATTTTTGACATGATTAGATTACTTAGTAAGGGTAGTTTTACCTGTAGATTAATGTTGTCAATGGGAAGAATTTCACCTTGCACAGCCATGCCTTTGGGCCTAATTATCAATAAGTAAATATTTGGATTTAAAAATGATCTCCAGGATCTTTTGTCCGGCATACGCCCACAACACAAACACTATTGACATGTACAAATCTAAGATACTATTACATGTGATATACAATATATAAACTTTGAAGTCTGGTTATACAGCTGGAGTTTTCAGTATAACTTGTATTCATCGTTTTATATAAACCTAGTAACTAAAACTCTCTCAAGCTGGTTAGTTTGCGGGCTAGTCGATGTGAAGTGTCATTCTGTTATCCTTAAGTGTAGAAATGTCATTTAAACATCAATTATTCCCAGTTTGAGGTACAAACAAGTGAAATGAATTGAAAGAAGCAAATGCTGGTCTTGTTATTAATTGTTGAGCTGATCAATTGGATCAGTCAGCAGTGACATTATGTAAATTTGTATGAATTTGTTCAGTCATTACTGGGTTTTTGTTTGGAAAACCTTTTGTCACAAAACAATTTCAACAACCATATACAGTACATTATGTAGACTTACTAGTGTTTTTGGAACATGAGTATGGCTTTGGACCAGGTTTTAAACTGTGGGTCCCTTCAAGTGAGGTGTAATTGGCCTTGGATTTGTAAGAAAGTGTTTTTGCCTTGTCACGCTCAAGTAACCCTTTGTAGCAGCTTCTGAGCTGTTTGTTCTTGTATTATTTCTAATGACAGAACAGCAGGAAGCAAAGGGAACCAGACATGTAGGGAAGAATTATTTCTTATTCAACTTACCAATAAACTTCATTCAAATTGTAGAAAATCTTGGGAAGGTTAATAAATTGATATTTTTGTCCAATGAGTATTGTATGATACTAAACCTACATTAGACACACCATAAAGCATATGTAAAAGCAATTTAAACAAGTAATTTAAAGTAGTTTAATTAGTTACTTTCAATAAAGAGTAACACAGTTACGTAACAGTTGTTTCTCCAAAATAGTAACTAAGTAAAGTAACAAGTTACTTTTAAAGTAACGTTTCCCAACACTGGTCGTAATTCATTTGAACAAAATTACTCAAAATATCTGTACTATTTATTAAACAACTTGAAGTTAATGACTCCCGACTTCCAACTTGCATAATGATACGGCGTATTGGGCCACCTGGCGCTGGATCAAGGTTTGTGGGCACATGCAGGATATTTATGGCATTTTTTGGTACCTTAACATTTTCATTTTGCATTTGGATAGGGAGTAGATGTAAAATCTACAATTGGCAATTGGGGTTACTTTTAGATGAAGGCACTACTGGGTAAGTATGTTTAGGTCTCCAGAATTATAGAAAACTAGTGTGTGTAATATATAATTATATTATTTTGCTTATCATATTTTCTAATCATATTTTCCATTGTATAATTTGTTCATTTGATGTTGTGTACAAATAACTAGAGAACCAAAGCAACAGGACAACATTAATTTTTCTCTAGAGAGTTTTTACTTTTCATTGACAGGTCAAATACAATTGGGGGAAACCAGTCCAATATACAGGAAATGTTTTTGTTTAGAAAATAATTAGACTGGTTTAGCTGCACTATAGTTTTCAGTAGCCAATGAGTTTATGCTTAACAACGGTTTACAGCCAGACGGATGTTGGGGTATTATCTCTAGAAGAACAAAAACAATAGAGGTTGTTTATTTTCCCCCAGAATACAATGGAATGGCCTCTGTCTGGTCCTGCATTAGTTTGTTCACGTGTTTCACAGCCGTTTTCACTGGAACTACAATGAATCTTTTGCCTAAACCTCTGTGAATGGCATGTCTTACTTTTAACATGCATTTTCAAATTTACATTGATTAGGAAATGCGTATTCTTGGAATTCACTCTGCACCAAAGTTTCTGCTGTAGTTTGTTGGTGTTACAACCTACCTCCTGGAAGAGGGGGACCCCACAGCTCAAGGACACCCAGAGGTCAGCAAAAGAGATATGGAGCCGTGGGTGCTAGCAAGGACAGACACAAAGTAACTACCGTTTTAGGAAGGCTTTATTTGCCACAGTAATAATAGTGTAATAAATAATATTTGGGAGAAGGGGCTGGATGTTACCAAACCAAAGAAAGAAAAATATAAAGTTCCCACCCCTAACCTGTTCTTTCCTAACATACACAAAAGTAACCTGGCACACAAGACAAAATGACAATAATTCACAATAATAATACTAATACAGGGCACACTACACACTTAATTGGCCTATCAAACACACATACATAATACTAGAGCACTCTAGTACTACAAACACACCTAATATAGCTCACAACCAAAACAGACAGCGCAACTGCATGCTCTACCAGAGAGAGAGACCGATACAAAATGGCACACATTATCTACAGAAGAAGGGCATGATGGGATAGCTTCTGAGTGGAACCAGGTGAATAGGATAACGGGAGGGGAGGAGTCATTGATAAATTATGTTTGGCAATCAGGACTGGATCTACACCACCTGTGGGGAATAGACACACTGAACAGAACAAACACAGAGAACAGGAACATAGCACAGATAATACTAACACAGACCATGGGCCTGTACTTCGAAGCAAGTTCAACATGCCTTAGATTTCTTTTCATTACCTGGCTTCACTGAACCTAACAAATGCGACCTAGATAAGAGATGTCACGACAGGAGTTATCAATTAGTTAAATCAACCCAAGATTTCCCAATCTAGTGACGAGCACGTTCACATAAAAGGGGCAGTGTGTGCACCATCGGACCAATCAAAGACACGGACAAGTCTATGAGAACCGCATATTTCGCTCAACAGTAGTAAGTGATAATTTTAGAGAGACATGAAGAGCACAAAAAATATAATCCAGACATAAAACAGGAAGGAAAGCTGGGAAAAAATTGCCACCCGTGTATTTCTAAATGCCTCAGGCTCATCGATATCATAATTACTAATTGTGTATTCCATTAAACCAATGTGTTGCTGATCGTGTATTACAATATTATTTATCGTATTCTTTCATTTGCAACCCTGACAGTGTTAAACGGTCATGGGAGCAAATAAAAAATTTACGTGGTGTGTAAATTAATCAATGTCAAAATACTTGGTAATTCAACAACTTCTGCAGGAGTAAATAGTAAATGTAATCGGTTATCTCGACTATAACCTGCTCTGGAGCAGGTTACGTTCGCATCAGAAGTTACCATGGCAATTTAACCCGGTAACAGTTGACTCAACATCGTGATACTGAAAACCCAAGGTTCAACCTGAGTTACCTCGCTAACTCCAAATCTTGCTTCGTAGTATAGGCCCCAGGGCACACAGAAACATAGACACTTATACTGGGGGACGTAACAGTTGGTAAATGTAGATGAGGCAGCCTTTGAAAGTATCCAGGTTGATTCACCATTGGGGCTGTTCTTAATGTTTTTGCCATCTCATTCAAAACAACAGTTTTGTTTAATTATAAACAATTCTGGACTCTAAATCTATATTTATATTTACATTGACTGGCACATAGAGACATTAAAAGTTATTTAGCACATGTGCTTGAACTTGTACAGTATTCTAGACATTCACATATTGTTCACTGTCTGTTGTAACTGAACTGGAAAGCGGCAGTTTCTGAATCGTACGGTTCTCGGTTTGATACCCAATCAGATATTTTAAATATTTTGTGGTAAATTTGCCTACTCATTCAAAACAACACTGTAGTTTATTTCTAATCTACAAAACCACTATGTATTATTAATACATAAGGATTTGGCTATACTTTCTGTTTCGTCTAAAGTCATCTACTCATTCAAGAAAACATGATATTTCACTTCTAAACATCTGAATAACTCACAAAGATCTAAATGCAATTCCCCATGAACAGAAAATGTGAGGGACAACATGTCGACTGATGCCTAGTTTATATGGTGCTCTTCTGCATACCTTGGTTGTAACAAGTGGTTGTTTGAGTTACTGTTGCCTTTCTATCAGTTTGAAACAGCCAGGCCAGTCTCCTCTGACCTCTGCCATCAAAAAGGTATTTCTGTCTAGAGAACTGCTGCTCACAGGATATTTTCACTTTCTCTGACCATTTTCTGTAGACCCTAGAGATGGTTGTGAGGGAAAATCCCAGTAGATCAGCTTTTTCTGAAATACTCAAACCAGCCCATCTGGCAACAACAACCATGCCACATTCAAAGCCACTTAAATCACCTTTCTTTTCCATTCTGGTGCTTGGTTTGAACTTCAGCAGATCATCTTGACCATGTCTACATGCCTAAATGCATTGACTTGCTGCCACATGATTGGCTGATTAGATATTTGTGTTAAAATAGGAGTTGGACAGTTCTGCCTAATGGAGTGTATATGTGAGTGTATATTGTAATTATAGGTGTCCTGGTTGATGGACAGTATTACAGCATATCCTCCCACATAAATTTCACAACTTCAAAATGTATCCTTTCAAAATGTATTAAGCATGTGCATCTCCTTGCTTCAGGTCTGGCGCTACAGTACAAGCATTTAGATTTGGGTATGTAAATTAGGAAGAAAATTAAATGTAGGGCTCTACCTTTTAGAGATAAGGTCTGTGTAAAACAAAATTCTCGAACTCTTCAACAATGTTCTTTAAAATCTTAACAATATGCAATGCATATCTTCTGTTCTAAATACAATAATTACTTAAAAATCTTCTGTGACATTTCATTAAATGTACAGTTCTGTTTTTTTTTCAGTCACTAAACCACAAGACTAAATCTTCAGTTGTAAATGTGATTGATGTTTTTGTGTGTTGTTTAGGTTCGGAATTATGGTCTTTCAAAAGTTTAAACACATAATGTGTTTTTATAACACGTCCTAACAACATGGATAGTGAAATAGTTTGGTACCTGTTTTATTATAAAATCTTTAAATGGGTTAGTGTAACAGATATCATAGAACAAATCATTAAAACATTGGTGGTAAGAAATGTATTAATGTCTTATCAACGTGGACCTCAAAGGAAACGATCCAGATATTAATATCTGGGCCAAAAACAAGCCTGCCAAAGAGATCATTCTATTTCTTATCATAAGATGGCCTATTCCTTCTCCCGGACACTAAATACCACTCCAACCTGTAACAATGAATGGTGTGCTCCAGTTTCTAAACATCCCACTCAATTGTGGGAACTGCACCACACCCAGGTAAATGGAATTTAAATGGCCAGTGCATAGTTTTATAGTAAGTAAATAACTTACTTTATCGTATAAATGACTTTATACTAGGAAAATGTATGATGGGAGCAGATGGCTCAATGGTTAGGGAGTCTGACTTGCAGTTGGAAGGTTGACGGTTTGTTGTGTCCTCGCGCAAGGCTCTAAGTTGCTCCAGGAGGAATGTCCCTGTACTTAATGTGTGTTGGGTCTGCTGAATTACTAACATGTAAAAATGATGGGTTGATTTACCTTAATCAGTGAATAATGCAATGCAATAAAGAAATTATCTTTGAATTATTCTGACATGATATGTTTGGTAATGTTGTATGCAAAGGAATTCAACTAAAGCACAAATCCTTTTTTCCCCCGGGACAGCAAGTTCTCTCTTAACACCACGATATCTCCAAGGAGAGCTTGGACTGGAATAACACATATATAAATTCAGTATAATACCCTCCCATGTTTGTTAATGGCTCAGGTTTCATCAATCATGTCTCCTGAAAAGGTCTGGTGCTCCTCACAGGTCTCCACTCCCACAGCAATGCCTGTATATCAGTGTCTGTTCTATAAAGACTGTTTGGGTCTGACAGTGGCCTGACAAACATACAGTGTCTGTAGAAAATCTACAGCCGTTTCACATTTCTGCATGCAAGTGCTTCTGAGTTTCATGAATTTCAATTAGATCTGTAATTCACATATCTACACATTACACAAGGGAAGCACCCTTGGAAGTAATTACAGCTGTATTATCTGTAAAGGTCTTTAACAATTTTGCCTAGATAGATGTGGCAACATTTGACCATCATTTTTTACAAAACTGGAGTGATTGGGATATTGTTGTCTTACTGTCACTGACCAGTAATGGCCAGAGGCTACCAGAGTTTTTCTGATCAGTATCCTACATGTTTATGCAGTGGTTAAAGAAGGCCTGATCTTGTGTCTGGAAATGGGTGTCTAAAACGTATAATCTTGACAATGCTTCAATGTATATTAAATGCCTTTGAAATCTTTAATATCCATTGTCCAATCTGTGTTTTTCCACAACTTTCCCAGTTTTTTTATAGCTACTTGGCTTAAGGTTGAACATTTGAATTGCGACTGAGTAACTGACTGAAGCAAATTATTTATGTATTGTGTTCTGAAATCATATGAGTCAGTACAATGTAACACAGGGCAAAGCTAATTAGCTTTGTGTAATTTTGAAGGTGACAAATGCATGAATCTCTGAGTCACTGACAAAATGTGAAAAAAGTCAAGGTGTATACTTCCTATTGGCACTGTATAATACCGGGTTGACCTTGTTTAAGCCTCCATTAGGTTCTGTTTACATAAATTATTAATACTATTTCAATTGTGTTGACTCACAGAGGGTGTTTCAGATTGGCGAGTGTGTGTTAATACACTGGAGTTGTCAGTGAAGGAAATCTTTTGACTAATGCATGAAGTTAGATGATGAAAGATTATTGATTTTAATACCTTATGAATCCTAGAGGGGATGCAAATCATTCATAATATTGTTAAAATTCAAATCTGTGTATTATTTTACTTTTTTACTACAAGTTTATTGTTTACGGCTAATTCATGACAGACAATGACATACCGCACATCTTGAGTGATCACCTATTGCTTCCTAACTCTAATAAGAAGAAATGCATTATATTGAATCGGATGATGCTGGTACCTACACACCCCAACTACATCCTCACATTGGACAGATTTGAAGTAGAGTACAGTTGTGCTCAAACGTTTGCATACCCCTGAAGAATTGGATATAGATGTACCATTTTTGAAGGAAACATGAGTGCACAGTAAAAACGGCTGTGTTCAATCAACACCCTAAGTGTTTAATTAACACTCTCAGTGTTTATATAGGTCCAAATTGACACTGAAGAGTGTTGATTTAACACAGCCATTTTTACTGTGTGAGCAGACAAAACAATGGAATGGAAACATGGAATTCATATTCAACTGTAGGTCATAACAGAATGGCACAATCATAAAACACAACATGGCAACAAAGACAATAATTAAATTAACCATGTTCAAACGTCTGGATACCCTCAGTTCTCGATACAATGTTTTTCCCCCCTGTAACATGAATGACAGTGTGCAATAATCTGTGATAGTTGTCTACGAGGCCCCGAATTCCTGCAGGTGGTATAGCTGCCCATTCATCTTGGAAAAATGCAAAGGCTTGGGTCGTCTTGCATGAAGCGCACATTTGAGATCCCCCCAGAGTGGCTCGATGATATTAAGTACTAGAGACTGGGAATCCACTCTAGAGCCTCCACCTTTTTCTGCTGTAACCACTGGAGGGTCAACTTGGCCTTGTGCTTAGGGTCATTGTCGTGCTGGAATGTCCAGGACCATCCCATGCGCAGCTTTCGTGCAGAAGAATGCAAATTGTTTGCCAGTATTGTCAGATAACATGCTGCATTCATCTTGCCATACATTTTCACAAGCTTCCCCGTGCCTTTAGAGCTCACACCCCACCAAAACATCCGTGAGCCACCACCATGCTTCACAGTGGGGGTGGTATTATTTTCACTAAAGGCCTTGTTGACCCCTCTTCAAACATATGGCTTATGGTTGTGACCATAAAGCTCTATTTTGGTCTCATCACACCAAATGACAGTGTGCCAGCAGCTGTAAGGCATGTCAAGGTGTTGTCGGGCATATTGTAACCTGGCTTGTTTTGTGGCACTGGGGCAGTAAAGGCTTCTTTCTGTCAACTCAACCATGCAGCTCATTTTTGTTCAAGTATCATCGTATTATGCTCCTTGAAACAACCTCACCGTCATTTTCCAGAGCAGCCTGTATGTCTCCTGATGTTACCTGTGGGTTTTTCTTTGTTTCCCGAACAATTGTTCTGGCAGTTTTGGCTGACATCTTTCTTGGTCTACCTGACAGATCCATGGATCTTCCACTTCTTAATAAGTGATTGAACAGTACTGGCATTTGCAAGGCTTTGGATATCTTTTTATATCCATTTCCAGCCTAATGCAGTTCCAGTACCTTATTACGCAGGTCTTTTGACAGTTCTTTTCTGCTTCCCATGGCTCAGTGTCTAGCCTGCTCAGTGCATCCAAGGGAAAGCTAACAAACTCATTGAGTATTTATACACAGACACTAGATGCAATTTAAAATACCACAGGTAGTGTTGTAGTACTCGAGACCGGACTTGGTCTTGAGACCGGTCTCGAGACCACTTTTTGATGGTCTCGGTCTCGTCTCGGACTCGACCGCATTTGTACTCGGTCTTGTCTCGGTCTCGGACATTGAGGAGTCAGGACTTTTTTTCAAGACCAGTCAAGACCATAACTGTGGAAATATCACTAAATTGCCAGTATAATGTCTATTGTTTTGTTAACATCCTTGCTTTTGTTGGATGTAAAACATACTGATTCAAATCCAAGCAATAACGTGACACATAGGTCATTGCTAATTATGTATTTTTGTTACCGCTGTCCCCCATCCCCGCCCCCTTTCACTTGCACTCCCAAGAAAGTGAGTTGTGGTTGTCTGGGAGCGGGAGAAGATGTCTGCAAAATCTTCAGTAATACAGTTCGGCTACAAAAATCATAAAGAATATACAGGTCCTTCTCAAGAAATTAGCATATTGTGATATTGAGATTGAAGTTCATTATTTTTCATAATGTAATGATAAAAATTTAACTTTAATATATTTTAGATTCATTGCACACCAAGTGAAAAATTTCAGGTCATTTATTGTTTTAATACTGATGATTTTGGCATACAGCTCATGAAAACCCAAAATTCCTATCTCAAAGAATTAACATATTTCATCTGACCAATAAAAGAAGTGTTTTTAATACAAAAAAAGAAAAAGTCAACCTTCAAATAATTATGTTCAGTTATGCACTCAATACTTGGTTGGGAATCCTTTCGCAGAAATGACTGCTTCAATGCGGCGTGGAATGGAGGCAATCAGCCTGTGGCACTGCTGAGGTGTGATGGAGGCCCAGGATGCTTCGATAGCGGCCTTAAGCTCATCCAGAGTGTTGGGTCTTGCGTCTCTCAACTTCCTCTTCACAATATCCCACAGATTCTCTATGGAATTCAGGTCAGGAGAGTTGGCAGGCCAATTGAGCACAGTAATACCATGGTCAGTAAACC
>JACXGM010020774.1:7154-17720 GCA_016801145.1 Umbra pygmaea | reverse complement strand
AGGAGGCTATGGGTGAGTGTGGCTTAAATACACAATGGAGTGAGCAGGTGTGGTGAATCATGATAATGAGTCCGGGTATGGGAACTGTAGTTCAGAGGAAGAATGACTAGGGAAGCTGTAGTCCACAGGAAGTAGAACTGATGTATGGGAAGTGTAGTTCTGAGCGGGATGGAATAGGGAAGTGGCAGTGTCCAGGGAATCGTTACAACTGTATGTTGACAGGTGTTATAAGATACTGCTCATCTAATTAATTACATACCACCACATTTTAAATGTAATATTTTATTAAAGATGATTACTGTGAGGACAGTATATCTGTAGCTCAACTATATATATTTAGGGAGATCCAATCTAATTAGCCACATCCTTCACATTTGCCTTTCCTTCAGATTTATTACCAAAATAATTATAGTAGTATTCTCAGATCAAATCTCTTTTCTCCTCTAGTGGTACAGCAAAACAGTGGTGACATGGTGGTCTAGTAATGATCTAATTGTTTGAGCCATGTCTTCCCTTGATTTATGGTGTTGCATCAGTTGCTGACCTGATTTATAATGAGGTCTCCCCACTTGTGAAAATATGATCCTGAATTATGTGGCACCAGCCCAATTATTTCTCTGTGAGTCTCAGTCTCCTGTCAACATTGATGGTGTGCATCCCAAATAGCTGCCATCCAAGCTTTCGCCTAATAACAATAATATGATCCATCATTTTAGATTGGCCCAATCGCACCTCCCAACTCACACCCTTTTTAATTCACCGTACCCCGCGTCATCTGTCAATGTGTGGATGCACCCATCTGTATACCCTCATCTGTAAATATTCTCATTAAAAACAACTGTTATTTGATACATTTTAAGGCAGACATTTTCCCTAAAAGAGTTGGTCTGTAAACTAGAGGAGCCGGGGAACGTACTGGCAGACCTTTCCATAAATCCTGCAGGCCTCCCATTATCAAGTTCAGGCAACAAATGCAAAGAACTGGGCACTAAGTGGAGCAAGATGCTTGGCACAAGGACAAACCTGACAGAAAACATAAGGCCTCTACATACTGTCTGGACAGCAGGAGGCCATGAACACCACGTTTGAAGAATAGACTGTGCGGAAAACACATCCACCATACAGATGAGATGCCCCCCTCAAATTAGCACTGAGCAGGGTGACTGCTGCTGGTGGCTGATGAAGAGACGCACGGCTGCCACTATTTGTGCTGCTAAAGCATTCATCAAATTAATTACTGGTGCAACCAACCACCTCTCTGATACCTCTTTATTTTGAATCCTGTAAATGGAGACTCACACTAGACCTGACAGAGGGGCCTAATACACCCACAGTCCCTCCATGCACATAATTAATTGAAAACTTTGCCAGCTTGACAAATTGGAATGATGAATCTATCTTCTATGAATAGCTTAGGAAGAAATGCATAATCAGTCAAAACCAGAGACGCAACATCTCTCTCTCGCTGGCTTTGCAACATACTTCAATCCATTAGAGTGAGAAGGAATGGCTTTGTGAAGAGACTTTGCTCGCTCTTCCTGCACGATTGATAACTTTGGCTTCTAGATTTAATATAGTGGTCAAGGTGGAGCTTTTCCTTTGTATAGTTCAGGAGGAATAAAACACGGACCATAATAAATCAAACACTTGTTATTTGCCATCTAATACAATCTCCATGGTTTTTCTGTATTGTCTCTCATAATCAACACTCAAACAGGACAATTGTGACCAGATTTGGAAAACTAGGCTTATCGTTAAAGAAATTGATATTCACTTTTTTACATTTTGTGAAAGTACAGATTCAGAGCATTAAAACGTTATTATACAATTGAATGAATATGATGTTTTAAAATTTGACACACTTGTAACTGAAATGATGAAAAATCCCCCCTCAATGTTTTTCAAGGTATAGTAGGCTACTAATGGTACTTTATTGCCTGCAATGTCCTTTGTGTTTTGTTTGACCACATGCCAACTTTTAGAGCTCATTTCTAAGGCTGTATAGTACTTACAGACACAATTTAACATTTTATAATATAGCCTAAGAAGAGAAGTGTATTTCTACCTATAGTTTACCAATACTTCTAAAAAACAGATTTTTTAAATTCAAGTAGGTACAAAACTTTAGTTAATCATCCCTTAAAATTATTTCTGTAACTCAGGGCTGTTGTCTTGAGAAACAAGCCAATGTTTAGACCTCATTGCTCAGGCAGTGTAACATGTTCAGACTGTATTTCCATTATGTCACATGCTGATGAAAGAGAATTTTATTTCTATTGAAAACTTGCAATGCTACCATAAGCCAAGAATTTGAATATTGCGATGAAGCAAAATGTTGTGTATTACCATGTTTTACATGGGTAACAATCTGGCCAAATTTGAGAACTAATATATCTGTCTGTGTGACACATGCAGAAAGCATTTCAAAGTTTATTTCTATTGATAATTATCTAATATTACCATAAGACATCTGTTTGAGTGAGTATGCAACATTAATAATTAATCTGTTACCTTTCTCAGGGCTCTTGTGAAACTGAAAGTAAACACATTGTGGCTTCTGACATTTTTACTAGCTTCTGTAAATTCTTTAATTTTTTCACATTTAAAACACACACACAGCATTGTAATTTAGCTAAAAAGAAAGTTTACCTATTCAAGAAGCCGTTAATCCTTCTAGAACTAACAGGGTTTAAGTCTGCCTGGCACTATTGTTGAAATCTTTGACTATGAAAGGATCATTTTTTGTCTTACAGTGAAGTGCTTTATACTTTTGGGTTCAGAAAACTCTTAGCTACAACATACAATCCAACATTCTGAGAAATTGATTTTTATGCATGATAATATAGATCCAAAAACATACAAAAATGTATGTTAAAGTCTTTAGTTAATTTTTGTAGAATGCATGTAACCCATGAAGAATAGCAAATAATATCCATATTGGCATGCCTCCAGGTCTTGAGAACCAGTCTGACAATGTCAGGGGGACATACAAATACAGTAGGTCATTAAAACACTATGTATATATTTTTCACTATTTCCCCATATGTTTTTTAAAACCCAGCCATTCCCCACCCTCAACAAAATAACCTGTTTTGGGAAAGGGTGATGTCCTACCTTTTATTTTGTCATTTACAGTCCCTGTTTGGTGTCTGTAACGTTTTCAGAAGAGAAAGACTGCGAAAGTCACCCAAATTTGAGACTCAATTTCTCAGGCTGTGACGAACACAACATGAACAAACCACCTCTCCTTCTTTGCAACAGAATGCTCTCTTTCCAATGGTACCAACCATCTAAAGTTAATAAAAAGTTATTATCTTTTATTTTATTTACATTTTTTATTATATCAAAACTTACCAATAGTTTTCAGAATCTGGTCACAATTAAATAGTAAATTCAGCAAAGTAAAGTATGTGAGTTTTTTAATATTGATTGCAGTGCATCTGGAAAGTATTCACAGCGCTTCACTTTTTCCACATTTTGTTATGTTACACCCTTATTCTGAAATGGATTAAGTTCATTATTTCCCTCAAAATCCTACAAACAATACCCCATAATGGCGATATGAAAAAAGTGTGTTTGAAATCTTAGCAAAATTATTAAAAATAAAAATCGAAAATAGCACATGTACATAAGTATTCACAGCCTCTGCTCAATACTTTTTTGAAGTATATCTCTGTACATTTCTGCACTCATCTCTCATTCCTGACTAGTCTCCCAGTTCCTGCCACTGAAAAACATGCCCACAGCATGATGCTGCCACCACCACACTTCACTGTAGGGACAGTATTGGCCAGGTGATTAGCGGTGCCTGGTTTCCAGAAATCACCCTTGCCATTTAGGCTATAGAGTTCAATCTTTGTTTCATCAGACCAGATAGTTTTGTTCAGGTGCCTTTTGGCAAACTCCAGGTGGGCTCTCATGTGCCTTTTACTGAGGAGTGGCTTCTGTCTGGCCACTATACCATACAGGCCTGATTGGTGGATTGCTGCAAAGATGATTCTCCTGGAAGGTTCTTCTCTCCACAGAGAAATGCCGGAGCTCTGTCAGAGTGACAGTTTGGCCGGGCGGACAGCTGTAGGAAGTGTCCTGGTGGTTCTAAACTTTGTCCATTCCATATACGGATGATGGAGGGCATCTGTGCTCTTTGGGACCTTCAATGCTACAAATATTTTATGTACCCTTCCCCAGATCTGTGCCTCGATACAATCCTGTCTCGGAGGTCTACAAACAATTCCTTGGACTTCATGGCTTGGTTTGTGCTCTGACATGCACTGTTAACTGTGGGCCTTTATATAGACAGGTGTGTGTCTTTCCAAATCATGTCTAATCAACTGAATGTACCACAGGTGGACTCCAATCAGGTTGTGGAAACATCTCAAGGATGATCAGTGGAAACAGGATGCACCTGAGTTCAATTTTGAGTGTCATGGCAAAGGCTGTGAATACTTATGTACTTGAATGGTTGACATGGCCTTTTTGTGGTTCAGAGCGTCAAACACAAATCACTAAAATCTTTATTTGTAATTTGACCTTCATTGCAATTCATCGGTCACTTTTTCACACTTTTCAACCAAACATGAAAAAGCTGATATGGTGTGACTGTCCCAAGCACATTTCACAAAGTTTAAAGTTAAAAAATCTAAGATTTTTTTTTGCAAATATCCTAAATCAAGTATAGGATGATAACACAGATGTCTATTTTTGAGTCTACTCTTGACGGTCCAGGCATAATATTTTGAGTCAGCTTTGATCAAAAAGAATTTGTCCCAGATATTGAAATCATATGGTGTGACACTGTATTGTGATATTTAAATGGACAATTGTTTGGAGACCCTTGGGGAGGAGGGTCCTTGTAGAACCAGTAAGTAAAAAAAACATCTTATGCTGGATTCACACCAGGCACCGCAAACTGTTTGTTGATTGCGGTGTACAAGTGTGTCTGTGTGATGGTGCCGTACAGTGATCTTTTGCCGTGCCTTGTGTGAATCCAGCATCAGAAGTACATGGAATGGTTAGAAGGTGAGTCATCTCAAAAAAAAACTTTTAATGGATTCAGAAGTTCTCAAACCCGCCACCATAAATTTGTGAATTGTATCCTGCCACCCACCAAATGCGGGTACATTTTTGGCTTGGCGCATAGATTGGGTATAAGAATACCCACCACTTTGGCGGGTAACTATTGGCCAAAATTATTTTTCTGAAAATTCCTCCTAAAACTTGATAGCGAATAATAAAGAACACATCTACTCTAATGACTCCAGATTCTCTGAGTCTGATTGGACATCAACCACGTATACCATGGGCGCATCACCTGGTTGGTCTACATATAAAAACAATTGGTCTATGTCTCACGAAACAAGTGAATGTTTATAGTGGATAGTGTTGCGTGCAAGACACAGGCAAAACTAATGTGCTCTAGTTGGTTTGTTTATTACGTTAGCAGAAATGTGGCGGCATATCCCCGGGGTAAAAAGGCCATCCACGATAATAACAGAAGCATCAGCCAAAGACAACACTACACCTGTCAAGGCAAAGAAGAAACTGTTATTTTTGGAAAAGTGTGTGATTGGCTAGTGTACGGCGAAAGAATGGAGCAAATGTACTGTTCGTGCTGTCGTCAGCATTCATCAGACAAACAAAAGACAACCCCATTTATCATAGGAACAAAAATCCTCAAGGTTGAAAGCTGTAAAAGAGCACAATTCTTCAAAGTGTCATCAAAGATTTAATGCAACCAAACTGGCGAAGACGTGTCCGGTAGAAGCAACGTGATCTCTCAGAAATCCGTGATACTACCACGGATACTTAACTTCAAACTCCGTGGCAGTTTCACGGAATGGCTGAATATTCCGTGGAATAATCACTGATCCTTGACTTCTAAATCCGGAATCACAGCATGACGTAGCAGAGTGTAAATAGCATAGATTTTGCAGGCGTATAAACATGCGACTCACATACCAAAGGTTGCAAGTTCGAATCCATGCGGACAGGTTGCAAATGTGTTTTTTTATCATTTTTTTACTGACTATCACCATGGTTACAAACAATACATTACGAAATAATACAAGTTACAGCGAGTTAACAGCAAGGTTTCTGAGTCGTTAAGGTTAGGTTAGGGGTTTGGGAAAGGCTTACATCAAATTAACAGCAAGTTTTCTGAGTGTTTAAGTTTAGGTTAGGGGTTTGGGAAAGGCTTACATCGGATTAACAGCAAGGTTTCTGAGTGGTTAAGGTTAGGTTAGGGTTTTGGGAAAGGCTTACATCGAGTTAACAGCAAGGTCTCACTGTGCGCCAATTGCAGACTTTTCCGTGAAACTGCAACAGATTTTGATCCATGTTCATTTCACAGAATTTTCGGACCATTCCGTGGAACTGTCACGGATTCTGATGTTCATACTCCGTGGCAGTTTCACAGATTTCTAAGAGATCAGGCTGGGTAGAAGACAATGTAGCCATGAAGGCAATATCATCCATGCAATACGCACAACTCCAAAATATGAAAATCCTGTTCAGAAATGTCCATGCGATTGGAAAAAATGGGGGTCCATTCCACGACTATTTCTGGATGTGCGAGTATTTAAAAAGTATATGAGTATTTTGAAAGATGATGAAACGCGTACATATTAGCTAGCTAGCTTGATGTAGCTAGCTATATTTGACAGCTAGCTTCTCTCAAAAGCGTGTTACTTAGGGGATGCAGTTGATGAATCTGTGATGTGTTTCTGACTATATTTTAGGGTGGATAAAAAAAGGGCCTATCGGTAGGAAACACTTAAAGAAACCATAAACAAGCAAGGGTGTTCATGTTCTACATAGCAGAGATTGCAAGGAAGACAACTCAAAGAGAGGATATCAAATGCAAAGTACCTGGCAATCATGTCAGATGGGTCTACGGACAGTGCAGTAATTGAAGAAAAGCTATTGTACATGAGATTGTGCCAGGAAGGAAAAGTTGAGGCCCAGTTTGTGGGAATTCATGCAGTTGAAAAAGCAGATCCAGAGAAAATCACTGATGCAATAAATAGCATGATGAGAGCTGTATGTGGAGCCGGCAGCCAGGAAGAGAACACCACCACAGCAAAGGATAATGAATGACAGGACAATCTTGTTGCAACTGATGGAGCATCAGTAATGACAGGGTCCAAAACAGGGGTAGTTAGCAGGCTGCAAGGCAGTAAGTCCAACATGCTAGGCAGCCATTGCATGGCCCATCGCCTTGAGCTAACATTCAAAGACAATGAAGAGCAGCAGCATATACAAGCAGGTGGAGGATCTCCTGTCTGGCCTCTATGTGTTCTACCACAAGAGCCCATTAAACAGGGCCAACCTCAAGAACAGCTTCAGGGTGTTGGGACTGAGGCCCCTCATACCAACCAGAGTAGGAGACACCAGGTGGGTCTCTCACCTTCTGAGAGCATTAGATCATTATCTTAAGAGGGTACGTTGGGATTGTTCAGCACCTAGAGCAGGTAAATGCTTATAGATGGTGTAGGCTAATTTGTGTGTACATGTAAACAACAATGTTTTACTTGTTTTTTATTTGCCTGAATATATATAATTTATTGTTTAAGATTCAGTCACCAGATGCTGAAGGGATGAATCCAGTGCAGCGGAAAGTAAGGCACGCAGCTTCCACAGTACCGCAAAAGATGTGACTTTGTTACACAGCTGCCTGGCCACCACCCATGCAGTGTTGAAGAAACACAAGACCAGGTGTTTGTGTGTGTGTGTGTGTGTGTGTGTTGGTATTGGATGGGTAGTGTCTTGGTTAGTATTAATAAATCATGCTCTTTTAACAGATTCCCACTTACAAATGTACATTCTCTCTCTGTCATACAGACCTGGACCCAAGCTGAAGGCCTGTCTGGCCAACCCAGACACCTATGAGGGCTTCACTCTGACGCCCAGAGACCACAGCAGCCTGGCTAGTTTGAAATTTTCTATGGCCAAACTCCTTGACCAACTGTGTCAATGCATGGACAACAGATTCAGTGATGTCCACTCTGGGATCCTTCATTCCACAAAACTGGTTGATCTCCAAAATTGGCCTGATGCAGAGAAATCTGAAGGTTTGCATTTTTATATTGTGTTACAATAACATTCCCAATTTTAAGAATGTGATCTCATCCTGACCTGCCATCTTCAACAGTGGATTGTGAGCATGGCTTCAATTTATTGAAGCAAGTGAAGAGCAACTGGAGGTCAAAGCTGAACTCTTTATCAGATCTGAACACTTTATCAGATCTGCTCACAGTTAAACGTTCAACTCCTTCCATAGAGGATTTTGACCCAACCCCAGACATTCAGATGTGGCATCAAGCCACAGTTTGGTCTAGAAGGCCAGATTTTATGGAGGGTAGAGGAGCAAGAGGAGCACAGAATACTGAAGAGGATGAGGAAGAGGGCTGTGAAGAAGAGTCTGAATAGGAGTCCTGAGTATTTTTGTCATTTAGCCCTGTGAAATATTTGTCACCATTTACTGTGTGCTTGATCACGTCTCATAATAGTAAAGTGGTATTGTACAGTGCCTTGCGAAGGTATTCGGCCCCCTTGAACATTTCGAACTTTTGCCACATTTCAGGCTTCAAACATAAAGATATAAAACTGTAATTTTTTGCGAAGAAGCAACAACAAGTGGGACACAATCATGAAGTGGAACGAAATTTATTGGATATTTCAAACTGACAAATTGGGCGAGCAAAATTATTCAGCCCCTTTACTTTCAGTGCAGCAAACTCTCTCCAGAAGTTCAGTGAGGATCTCTGAATTATCCAATGTTGACCTAAATTACTAATGATGATAAATAGAATCCACCTGTGTGTAGTCAAGTTATTATATTGAAATGCAAGCGATTATATTGAAATGGAAGGAGTATCAGACCACTGCAAATCTACCAAGACCCGGCCGTCCCTCTAAACTTTCAGCTCATACAAGGAGAAGACTGATCAGAGATGCAGCCAAGAGGCCCATGATCACTCTGGATGAACTGCAGAGATCTACAGCTGAGGTGGGCGAGTCTGTCCATAGGACAACAATCAGTCGTATACTGTACAAATCTGGCCTTTATAGAAGAGTGGCAAGAAGAAAGCCATTTCTGAAAGATATCCATAAAAAGTGTTGTTTAAAGTTTGCCACAAGCCACCTGGGAGACACTCCAAACATGTGGAAGAAGGTGCTCTGGTCAGATGAAACCAAAATCGAACTTTTTGGCATCAATGCAAAACGTTATGTTTGGCATAAAAGCAACACAGCTCATCACCCTGAACACACCATCCCCAATGTCAAACATGGTTGTCGCAGCATCATGGTTTGGGCCTGCTTTTCTTTAGCAGGGACAGGGAAGATGGCTAAAATTGATGGGAAGATGGATGGAGCCAAATACAGGACCATTCTGGAAGAAAACCTGATGGAGTCTGCAAAAGACATGAGACTGGGACAGAGATTAGTCTTCCAACAAGACAATGATCCAAAACATAAAGCTAAATCTACAATGGAATGGTTCACAAATAAACATATACAGGTGTTAGAATGGCCAAGTCAAAGTCCAGACCTGAATCCAATCGAGAATCTGTGGAAAGAACTGAAAACTGCTGTTCACAAACGCTCTCCATCCAACCTCACTGAGCTCGAGTTGTTTTGCAACGAGGAATGGGCAAAAATGTCAGTCACTGGATGTGCAAAACTGATAGAGACATACCCTAAGCGACTTACAGCTGTAATCGCGGCAAAAGGTGGCGCTACAAAGTATTAACTTAAGGGAGCTGAATAATTTTGCACGCCCAATTTTTCAGTCTTTTATTTGTTATAAAAGTTTGAAATATCCAATAAATTTCGTTTCACTTCATGATTGTGTCCCACTTGTTGTTGATTCTTCACAAAATATTACTGATTCATATCTTTATGTTTGAAGCCTGAAATGTGGCAAAAGGTCGAAAACTTCAAGGGGGCCGAATACTTTCGCAAGGCACTGTAGTTCTACAACCAAATTAGACCTGTGTGAATCATGTTGTACTTTAAAATCCATTCTAATACATGTTGTTTTAACATGTGAAAACACATTGACATATTTCAACATTTCTTTTTAGGGGAACAAATGTGGCTGGTAACATTTAGTCAATAACCCAAAAGGCAATTTCCCACCCTGCCATTTACATCACTGAGTTACTCTTTGAAACTACAGCAGGCTGGGCTCAGTTTTATTCCTATCTCGTTTATGGCACAACACAATCTTGTTGATTGGATACTAAAGGTGTGTACTTTGTGCAGAAAACTACGCATTTCATTCCGTAAATAGCTACAGAGCTATATACAAAGAGTTACCCGGGATTTCCACTAACTGCGGAACGGCTGCAGATCGGCTCCGCTGTGTGTCGGCTCCGTGCTCCGCCATAATTCAATACCCACCAGGTCCGTATTGGTTGCGGAACGGCTGACAGTGACTATACGAGGACCCTCGCAAATTCACGTATGATCGCGCGATATAACAGGATATATACTGTACTGAATTGCTGCGGAGCTCTCCGGCATCCGGCAGAAATAGAAGCTCTGCGTATCTGCTCCGCAGGG
>JACXGM010020773.1:0-17620 GCA_016801145.1 Umbra pygmaea | reverse complement strand
ACCCACAGAACTAAATACCCAACTAACGAGGGGAGGATGTGCAGGTGTGGACCAAACAACGGAACTGATAGGCTGACAAAAACATGTGACGGGATCATGTGACACAAAGAGCGGGAAACACAACCAAAACAAAACACATAGGGGATAAACCACCATGAAGTGACACAGAACAAGGACAAATACTACAGACATTGTGACAATATGTGTGTTAGGGTAAACTGAACAAACAGATTTTATATGTGTATTAGGGTAAACTGAACAAACAGATTTTATATGTGTGTTAGGGTAAACTGAACAAACAGATTTTATATGTGTGTTAGGGTAAACTGAACAAACAGATTTTATATGTGTGTTAGGGTAAACTGAACAAACAGATTTTATATGTGTGTTAGGGTAAACTGAACAAACCACTGACAACATTTCTCCCAAATTCCATATGAAATTCTATCATTCAGAGCATTTATTTGCACAAAATGACAAATGATCAAAATATCTTAGGAAGTGTTCAGAAATCAATATTTGGTGGAATATAATAATAATAATTGCCTTTCCTGAGTCTTGGCACGCTCTCAATCAGTCTTTCACATTAATGTTGGGTGACATTATATCACTGCTGATGCAAATTTTCAAGCCGCTCAGCTTTGTTTGATGGCTTGTGACTATCCATCTTCCTCTTGATCACATTCCAGAGGTTTTCAATTCAAGGTTATTTATTTAAGGAGAATTTGCAGTCGCCTCTTATTTTTTTACAGAGCTTTATTTATGGTTTTTACTTCGCATGCAATAAAATCAGCTGTTTTCTGCACATTTGACAAATAAATTCAGAACTGAACGTATCATATATTCATCCTACACATAGCAATACACGCTACTTACAGATGACATAAGACTACACACAGGTGACATAGAGCAACACACAGGTTAGAGAGCTTAATTGGTGGGGAACGAGACGGCTCTGCCAGTGTGCACCATACTGCTTGGTTTAGCTCCACTGTAAATTGCATGCCATCCCAAACCACTGCAACTGAATAGCTCCTTGTATATTAATGTTTGAAAGATGAAAGAACGAAAGATCTCATTCAGATTACCCCAGAGGGTGCACGCACACACATGGCCACACGCATGTGCACGTGACACACTCACACAGCATCAAACATTGCCACAGCAAACCTTACCAGGTACCTTACATTTATATAATTATTATTTTGATTCACACTAAAGGCTTAAGATTCAAAGATGAATATAGGGCAAAAGTAAAGTCTCACCTTTTATTTATGGCTGTATTAAAACATATATACAGTATATGGAATCACTATAATACCTCCGAATTGTATTGCTGAGTTTTGACAGTGATTCAACTTAGTTTGCACATATAAATACACTGTAAAAAAATCTGTGAAAAAACTGTAAAAAGTACTGGTACTTTCCTTCAAGACAATAACAAAAGATAATTTATAAACACAGTAGTTGTCCGATGTTCTTGAAGGAAATGTAGGTAAAATAATAGAAAAAGTACTGGTATATTTGTTACCTGTTTTTTTTACGGGAAATCTTTTTACAGTGTGGCATATTACACATCCAGGCCACAATTGGAGTTTTAAAACATAATTTTGTTTATAGCAAAAGTCCCAGACTCCAGCTTTAATGGGCATTAAAAAGACAGGCTTACATAATAAGTATTTAGACAGAAGGATTCCACTGTTTCAAGAGACCTTGAACAGCACAACAACCAGTAGCCAGAAATCACCCAATCACAGCCAAAATAATGTACTGAATGTGCCATCCCATTTGTCATAGTAGTATCAGAAGGATTGGTGCTGATGGCTGTCGCACAGACGGAAGACAAAAGACAATGGAGAACCTCTCGAAAATGAGATGTGATCTCAAGAGGTTTATTCCTGAGAAATTTCCAATAACTAAATTCAGTTCTCTTTGAACTCATTGAACTGCACTTCTCTCTCTGTAGCTCTCTCTCTTCCTCACTTTCCCTCCACAACCATTGTCCACCCACGCTGTTGAACAAGTGCATACATATGTAATCTGGAATCACATATTCATCTGCACCATCCTCTCCCTGTTGCTGTCTCCTCTGTCCCGCTTTCATGCTCGCTCTCACACACGTGTGGATCTCCCCTATGGGAACAGAATCATTTATGGTGGGGTTGGCAAAAAGTTTCCCTGTCTCAAACGTTGTGTTAGTTGCATGCTGTACACGATGTAGGAGAGTTTAAGCCGAGGCTGTGCACGAAATGCATGGGTCTCTGCTTCGATCGAAACTATGCAATGTGTTAGGAGAGACTGCGTGTCCGTGTGTGTGTTAGAGAGAGAGAGATGTACGTTTGTGTGAAAAAGTAAAAACCAGATCTAGGAAAAATGTCTTGATATCTGAAAAAATGTACAACTGCATAGTATTAGAAATGGGCTTACTTCTAAAAGTAGGTATAATCCAGTTGGTTTTAGGGTTAGGTAATGGGGCTTGGTTAACATTAGGCATGCATGTTAGGGCAGGGCCGCCGACAGGAATCTGTGGGCCCGGGACAAACTACACATTTAGGGCCCCCCACTAAAAAAAATGACTGTGCAAAAACAAAATTTGGGACCCCCTCAGGACTGGGCCCGTGACAGCATTCCCGGTTGTCCCCCCCATCAGCTGCCCTGTGTTAGGGTATTGCAGTTAAGGTTGGCAACTGAGCCACACATTGTCCCCCTTCTTTAAAATGAATAGCAGCCACGTTCCACCTTATGCTTGAGTGCAAATGAAGCCAGACATTGGCTACATAAAAAGCCCCTGTTTAAAGTCACACCCACTCCTTCAAAATTATGAGAAACAGCAATTCAATTTGGACGAAGTTCAAGGTATTTCGCTAGATTTATCAGATGGTTATTAAAAATGGACTGTGGGTCAAAATATATTATGTAAGACAGAGTGAAAGATTTTAGGTGAATCTGCTCCATGCTATGGTTGACTTGTCTTGGAAACAAAGAACTTAGGAGAGTTAGGACATCGGGTTCCGCACTGTGTTCGTCACCTGAATAGATCATTTCTAACCCCATTCTCTCAATGAAACGCTCTTGTCAGGTTTATCAACCTATTTTAGATCAGCGTTAGTGTACGCATGGTGGTGACGTCTGAGGGCCCAAGGACACTGTGGTGGAGGGGATAAACAATGTAATGCTGACACAATAGTGAGGATTTCACGGCCAGTGTAGAGAAAACATGTCGCACAATAAAGGTGGTTTTATAACTTAATACGCACACATACGCTGCTTAGTGATTGTACTGCACCTTTCTATGAATTTCCTTTAATAGTGCCTTGACTTTTAAGTTCATAGACCGTGACTCAAACATCTCAAGGCTGCTCAAAGCTAAATATTGGTGTCAAGTTGGCAGTGTAAGTGTGGAGTGCTCAGGGATTAGTGTCTATTGTCTGCAATATGGAGGTCCTAAAGAAAATCATAAATCACCTCCATCTTGAGTCTGCATGTTAGAAGGTAACTGAAATAGGTCTTTCAGCTTCTTGGTGAGCTTTGAGGGCACTACATCGTTGAAGGCAGAGCTGTAGTGGATAAAGAGCATCCTTACATGGACAGTGCTCTACTTCAGGTGGGCCAGATCGGTGTGCACTGGCTATGGTCGCGTCAACCTCTCTGTTGAAGATGTTGCAAATCAAAGTGATGTGGTCCTTCACCAGCCTGATAAAGCCCTTCATCACTGAAGTGCTACTGGGTAGTAGCCATTTAGCCTGGTCACCTTGAAATGTCTAAGCACTGAAACCATCATGGACCTTTTGACGCAGGTGGGCACAACCTACTGAGAGAGTTAGAGTGTACATTTTGAGTTTTGCATTGGACTTTTGGAGATTTTGTCAATCGCTCTTTTCCACATTTTAGTCATTTAGCAGAACGCAGTATCCTGTCTGACTTACAGTAAGTACAGGGGCATGTACAGTAAGTACAGGGACCCGTGAAGCAACTTATGGTAAGGTGGTAAGGTGCCTTACTCAAAGTCACCACAACATGTGTCCCACTCTGGATTCAAACCGGCAACCTTCGGATTAAGTTTAGTCTGACTCCCTAACCACTGAATTGTGGCACCATCATGACTTCCGTGTAATAATCCTGTACATTATTAATGCTGTCCTCTATGAACAGACCATAGAAACACAGCAGAAGTGAGATTTGCTCTATAAGTTAAGCATCTGATCAGTCGTCAATAATAAGTCTGTATGCTTTATTGATATTAAGGGCCCTATCTTGCACATTTTCCCATCCAGCGTCCACGTCGTTGAAATAGCAAATGCACCTGCGCCCATCTTAGTGCCCATGGGTGTGCTGGTCTAACAGGTTGGTGTGTTCAGGATAATTCTGGGTGGATTGCTATCTTGAGGCATCGGAAAGTCATTGCGCCATTTACCAACAAAAACCTGGTCTAATGTCAATGGCGCAGCACGTCATTGTTATTTTAACAGCAAATTAGTCAAACGCACCCAGGCTTATGCACAGCACGTGCACACGATGCTGGTTACTCACACACACAGGGAAGTGCAGCAGCACACAAACATGCAAAAGATTACAAATAAAAATAATACGGTACAAACTCGCCATCAACATAGCAATGCGCCAAGGTACAAATGCGCCTGGCTTGTAAAGGGAATGGGAGATGACACTCTGATTAGCATATTGCATGTTATGCCTAAAACACACCTATGAGTTAATGAAGTACAATCCTTTTAGACCATGCGCCCCGTGCATGGAACCTTTTTTCCGCTGTCAAACTAGCAAAAGTGGATTTGGATACGCCCAAAGCGCACTTATGACATGCGCTTCACGCCACATGCTTAGATCGTTAAAATAGGGCCCTAATTATTTTTTTGCATTGTTTCGGGTAGATTATCTGGCACCCAATAACAGCATTTCAGACCACACCTACGTTTTAAGTTGGATTCAGTTTTAAATGTAATAAACTGATTGACGGCTTTGTTTGGCTGAGACAAAATGTTCAGCAAATGACGGATTTATGCATTTGTCGATTTGACCTACAAGGTCCCTGTGGGAAATGTCGTTAGTTTCCCTGTCTCAAACAAAGCATTTCATACCAGTCAGGTCACTTTGGTAAGCTGCTGGCTGGCAGTGGGCCATTTCCTGTCATACAGTCTATTGTTGAGGCTTTTTGGTCCTCCACTCTCCAGGATAAAGTCAGACTGTCTGCAGAGTGTTTCGGGCTGAACTTCTTCTTGTCTCATAGCAAATTTCAGGAAATTCCTGTGGTTTCAAGGATTCAGAAAGCGTAGAACCTCCTGTAAATCTGTAAACTTAGGTCAATTCCAAATCTATTTTCTTAATCTCTGGATTCATTTAAATGTAACGGAAGGAGCTAAAGTCAGTTGTCTTTAAGACTACTCCTCTATTAGTCTTGCAAGCCAGATAACTACTTCTGCAATCTTTGAATGGCTACAGTATAGACGTCTGGACAACTTTGCATGATAATATGAGCACAGGGGAGAGACTGGAAATTTAACAAGGGACGTTACTGCCTTTCTGCTACTGCTTTGTAAAAAGCTGAGTGCAATTCCTGCTGAGGTGTTTTAGCTCAGTATGGAGTTTGTAAATCCTGTGAAAATGTATAGTACTATTATTTGTAAGATTTTATATTGAGCAATAAAAGAAGAAAATCCTGGTGAAGTTTCTTAACCAAACGTGATTGATTCTAAACTCTCACTGGAACATTTTTTCCATGCTTCCAAATGTGCAACAAAAACCTAGCATTCTGACCATACCTTGTGTTGTTATCCAAAGTTTGACCATGTGCGATCCCTTTAATGCTACCCCTCTATTGCAGTGGTGGCTGCTGCTATTTCAAAGAGGGGAAGCTCATTGTTGGTCTACACCATAAAAATTTACCATTTATTTATACGTAAATTCTGCCCTGCGCTCTTAAAAAAAATGCTATGTGACCCTGTCATACTAACTAGGCATTTTTACCAGTGACTTGACCAGTGTCCTGTTAATGGCCTGCAGCGCTAGGCTGCTTGAACGGTCTTGGCCCATTGTGTTACAGGTGTAGGACTTGAGCCACTTTAAACAGGAGAAGCTCCTTTCTACACCTACAGATGTAGCTCCAATTGTTGCCACTAATGAGAACAGTTTGTAAAGCTGAGGCATTGCACTGTCCAACTCCATGTCTTTAAGGAACACCAAGTAATCACACAGCTTTCCCCTGTTACCCTGCAAGTCCTGATCTGTCTGAAAACAGGAGTTGAAGTTCAGACCTCAATCTTCCTGAATAGAAGTGATGGCCATAACTTTTCAGGACACTTTGGAAAGACTCCTCTGGAAACACTTGTCTCATGTCATCAAATTTCCCTGGATTGACAAATTTAAGATGAGCATAATTTCCAAATTTGAAAAACGTTGAGGAATCTGCTCCAAGCTGTTATCAATGATGGCCATGTACAGATTTCTGTAGCTCTCTTGGGGATCCTGCAATTGGGTCAGATGACGCTTTCTCATGGGCCCATCTTGTGGGTCTGATGGGAGATCTTCTGCTTTGGCATAAACAGCTTGGAAAGCCCCCTCTGACCTCTTCTCTTAGACAAATGCAAGAAGAGATTCAATACTTTCTTGCAGTTAAGAACATCCAAAGCCCTCTGCTGGACAATATCAAAGACCACATCAGTCTCAGAGAAGATTTGTTCATATGTGTACAACATGAACACAAACTCAAAATCCTCCAGTTTCCTCACAAAGCCTTTGGCACAATCCAGTGTATCATCATCCATTGTCGTATCTGCAATGATGTTATCAACATAATTCTTTGCCACAGTGCTCACCATCCATGATGTGAAATTCTATTGAGTAGGAGCATTTCTCAGCAACCTTGAACAACCTGTAGACAGAAAAGACGTCCTCTTTGTGGATTTTTAAATAAATGTGGCAAACTCAGAGAGTGATGCAAAAACGAATTCTGCACTCAGGCAGGAATTAAGCCCCCAGATTACAGCACCAGATTTATTCTGTGTGCATTGCAATGCACAAACATTGCACTGGGGTCTATTGCTTTCACTTTGGCCTGCAGACCATTGAGAGCTGAAACCATGACAGCAGAATCGTGGGCCGATTTTTATTGATTTATTACGGGGGAATGGAAAGTGCTGGAATAAATTCCATTGGTAGATATGTTCAGTATATGTAGGAGAATTTTCTCCCAAAGTTTGCTAGTGTTTACAAACTTTGGCATTTCACCAAGTAAATACCAAGAATTATGTTGCAGCAGTATGTCTTTCGACTACACTTGCAAAATCCGCTATAGGACTGAGCTTGAATAGCTTCGGCAACTTTTTATAGTACAGAATTGCTGTCAATCAAAAGGAGATGCAGTCTTTCAACAGACCCTACAATCATCACGCAGAAGCTCAGTGTCCAGCCCAGCCCAAACCTCCATTCACCCCCAGAGACATTGAGCAGCCGTGGTTGGGACATAATTGCAGCATTTATCCAATGACCGTCTAGTTTCAAAGCACTGAAAAAACTGTTCAAAGCAGCCCCATTGAAGTCCATGGACGCCAGGATTCAACAGGGAAATGCACTGTGACGCTACAGGAATGTATGAGAAGGAAATCGAGTTTGTTGACTTGCTATATGTAGCTGATACTGAAGGTCAATAAAATGTTGACAATATAGTACATACAGTATTTGCCATTCATTTTTTGACATTTTAAGGAAAGCCGAGCTTCCCTTGCAGTCTTGAAGAAATCACACCTGCTCTATTGTGCCTTAAAAACTACCCCTTTATCACCCCTTCATGGGGCTTTTTACACTAAGATAGATTTTAATAGCTTTCAGCAACATTTATGAATCCGCTTAAGATAATTTCCATTCTGTATTTAAACTGTCCTGTCTCCAGACCGCAATCACACGTTTGTGGGTGTGTCATTCAAGACGTCTTGGGCTGGGTGCCTGAGCACATACAAGCCGAGCCCATTAACGTGAAGTATTTAGGGGAAGTATTCAATACACATTTCTCCTGGGATGTTTGCAGAGCCCCAGGTGGGAATTTTCTAATTCTTCTCGTGCGCTACCTCTGGAGGTCATGTGGAAATCACAGTACAATTGTGTCTTATCCTGAGTTCTGTTCGAGCGGATTTAAAAATGTTGCTGAAATCTATCGTAGGGTAAAAAGCCTCTAACACTACCCTTCGGTTGTCCTTTAACACTACCCCTTTATCACCGCTTTAACACGTCACCTTTATTGTCTATTTAACACTACCCCTCTATTGTCCCTTTAACCCTACCCCTTTAGTTCTCTAGCAGCTCTTTGTGTAGGTTCCGTGCAGGGCTTCTGTTACCTAGGTGAAATTATTTGCACCCATGCCAAATTGACAGAGAGAAAAAAAAATTTAATTGTAGTTTATTCACCAATGGTGGCACACCAATGGTCTGTTGCAGAACATTTTTTCATGATATTTAAAAAACAAAAAAACAGTTTAGTTAGTTTATTATAGTTTATATCCTACACCATGTTATGCAGCGCATAGTGTTTGTCAATGGGCGCACGCCGGTCTGAATTTAATGAACTATACACCATTTTTTGGAAACGCTTTTGTGTATAACAAAACACTACCTAGTGTAATGAAAACATATCCTATATACCGGTACATACAGAACTTATGCTGGTGTAGGGTGCTGAATGCAAGTAAAACAAAATATATTTTAAGTCCACGAATCAAGATTTATATGATCATAACATTAGTACCCCAAACGGCCTGTCGCAGAATTTGTTCCTTCTAATAAGTCCCTGGGACTTTGGTTAAATAAAGATTTGTCATTCAAAACACACATTGCTGAGTTGTTTTGAAGAAGCTGAGAATCAAAATTTATTTCTTTTATAGAAACAAATTGTGTCTTTCTCAAAAGCATAGCATTGATTTGTAGAAGCTATGGTTTAAAACTTGGTCATTATACCCAGTGTTGGGTAAATTCCAGTTACTTGCTGAGTTCATAAGTTTTGGGTAGTCCCTAATTAAGAGAAAATGATGAGGTAAATGGAGTTCATATCTTACTAATGACCATGATTGATATTTTGAACTCATTTTTTCTTACTTAGGGACTTCCCAAAACTTGTGAACTCAACACGTCTATACATTTACCATTTTAACAGGAATTGCAATGAAGACATGACCAGTCAATTTGCATCTGTTCGATGAAGTACAATGAACAAAAATATAAACGCAAAACTTTTTGTTTTTGCCCCCATTTAACATGAGCTGAACTCAAAGATCTAAGACTTTTTCTATGTACACAAAAGGCTTATTTCTCTCAAATATTGTTCACAAATCTTTCTAAATCTGTGTTAGTGAGCAATACTCCTTTGCCGAGATAATCCATCCACCTCACAGGTGTGGCTTATCAAGATGCTGATTATGCAGCATGATTATTGCACAGGAGTGCCTTAGGCTGGCCACAATAAAAGGCCACCCTAAAACATGCAGTTTCATCACACAGCACATTGACACAGATGTCGCAGGTTTTGAGAGAGCGAAACTGACAACTCCCACGCAGAGTCAGTCATTACAGAAGCAGCTTTTGCACTGCAACTTTACAATTTACAACAATTGTGTTAGGAAACACCTCAGAAATCAAACAGTACTTCTCCCGATAGTTGGAACGATGAGCTAAGCCTTAGGGTGCTTTTGGTGACAGTGGCCCTGCGCCAGTCCCATGTACTGTACCTCCTTGTCTCTCCCTTACAGTTCTGAAACAAAACCTGTATAACAGTCGCAAATCAATCAAGTTGATACACTTTCTTTCACCCTCACTCTCTACTGGTGTCTCTGTTAAGAGACAGCCGCCCTAAATCGATTCTCGTCCTTTAGCCAGCCATGAAACATGAGCCCAGAATTCTCTATTTCTCTACCTTAGACTTTCAGTCTACTATTTGTGTGCATGTGTGTGTGCGCACATGGTATGTGTGTGTATGCATGTGTGCACACGGTGTGTGTGTGTGTGCCAGTGAATCAATCCCAAACCTTCAGAAGTCTCATTGCTTTTGGCTGTAGGAGTACGGGAAACACTCACGGTGGAATGATATCATCTACTGTAATAAAAATCCAGAAAAGACATCAAGTTCCATAATTACGCAATGATGGGAAATTATGTCACTAAAGACTCACAGACACACATAGACCATTTCTGTCATGGGAAATTAGGTCATTATATGTGGGCTAGCGCTGGACCCAGAGATTGCTTTAAGAATGTCTTCCAAATTGACTGTTCCTACCTCGCTTCACACATTGATTAGCTCATGTTACAGATCAATACACACACGCACACATTTGCACACACACATTTGCGTTCTCTGACAACCAAAGCAAAGTGTGTGTGTTTATGTCCATGTCTACACATGCCTTTGTGTAGTTTTTCTTTGTGTTAGATGTTAACTATATAACTAACATGTTTCCTTTGTTTTTGGTTGTTACCTATATATCTAACATGTTTCCTTTGTGTTGGTTGTTACCTATATAACTAACATGTTCCCTTTGTATTGGATGTTACCTATATATCGAACATGTTTCCTTTGTGTTGGTTGTTACCTATATATCTATGATGTTTCCTTTGCATTGGATGTTACCTATATATCTAACATATTTCCTTTGCGTTGAATGTTACCTATATAACTAACATGTTTCCTTTGTGTAGGATGTTACATTCAGCTAACATATTTATTTTGTGTTGGATATTACCTATATCTCTAACATATTAGAGAGTTTACCTAACGTGTTTCCTTTATTTTGGATTTTACCTGTTTATATTTGTGTTGGATGTTACCTACAGTATATCTAACATGTTTCCTTTATGTTGAATGTTCTCACCAACTCTATATTAAAGCTAATGGCTAATGGCCTCTACCTGAACACATGGCATAATAGTTGTTCTCAATTCAAATCACCCAGACTCGATGGGAATAGTTAGCATAACAATTGGCCCTTCATTCTGTGCCATACATAGTTTACTCTGAGAAGTGCTGGCTGTGTGAGTCAAGCAAGATGTTACTTTATCACAGGCTTGAACCGCCAGTTCTTCATCATTGTTTTATGCATTGCTAGAGTACATAATGTTTAGTGGAATGCTTTCAACTGTCTCTACAATTAACCATGCATTTCTGCAAATATATCTTTAAAAATATATCTTTAATATAAATATAGTACATACAGTATACATCTTTATAATATCTCGGTCCATTCTGAGACTCTGGGTTGGTAAATTGGAGATCATAAAGATATTCCTTATAAGCTATACACTGGCGCACACACTGAATTTTTGTTGGAGGTGCTGACTATCAGATAATTTAATATTAATTACAAAAAGAAAGACGCACATTGAAAACACCAACGTTTCGCCATCAGCTCAGGGTTGAACTTTGAAGACGCCAGCTGATGCCGAAAGAATGTTTTCAACTGAGTCACTTGGAGCACAAACCTGGAGTGTGCGTCTTTCCTTTTGTATTTATTGATGATATTCCTTGACGCCGACAAATGCTAACAGCATTGGTAATAAGCAATGTGCCATTTTAACAATAATACCCCGGTATAGGCACACTGGCCCTGAGTAGAGTTTAACATTGTCGAGCGATGATTCAGCACTAGAGAATATTCTGTGTAGTTACACACATACTTTGTCGGATTCATGTAAAATGAATTAAGCGGTGATGGTGTACTGGTGAATATTTCAACCTGTGCTCCTGACATGTAGTTTAGTGACTTGTCATTCATATATGTATCACGGCATGGCAAGCAGCACTCGGCTCTACTACAAGGGTGTTAGTACTCTGGAGTGTTTCTCAGTCTAACATCTTACCACCCGCAGAAGTGACTAACGTTCATGCACTCTGTCTACAGTGGTGTTAAGTATTTATGGGGACACCTGAACATATCCTGTAACTACCTAGATCCCCCATACCCAACACTGGCCTGCTAAGCCAGTTCCACTCCCTATTTAATAGCAATGCTCTAACCTTGAGACACCAGGTGTGTGCAATTAATTAAGAGGTAGAAAAGAAAACCTTCCTCCCCACAGGGTATAAGGCGAATAACCACGCAAGGACCCTTCGTATTAACTTCTGGGACGGTTTCATATTTCCATTGTTTTCCTCCAACCAGGGACTGATTTAGAATTGAAATAACAGGTAGGTGAAACGAATGATTTGATAGAACAGAAAACAACTGGACCTCATAGCAAAATATTTGACTACCCTGGGGAGGTTGGCTACCCAATCTGCCTTTGTTCTCGGGTCCATGTTGGACATTGAGGAGGTTACAGGAGGATTAACAAATGAACAATGTCATTTTTGGATCAGTGTGCTTTCAAGAGCGTTGTTACATAATCTAATGAGACGGTGTGTGCCAAGCAGTAAGTTAGTTAACCAGGCAAGCGTGATAGGACTTGGATCTGTATTTCTCTTTTGTACTACGCACAGAACACACCCCTACCCTGGTGCCTGCTTGGTGTGCAGTATATCTGTGTTGCAGCTCTGACTAATTAAGTTGTTTCTACATTAATAATGTTGACTGCACTATGATGTTATAAATTAGAGTTTTTTATTATTTTCTTGGCATTATGGATTTGCGTCCTGGTCAGTGATGCCCTTGGTGGCAGGTGTTTTTGACAGCTTTGCCTTGTCTCGTTGTGTGCTACCAAGTCAAGCTAAATCATTGATGTTGGCTAGGATATAATATCTCCTCCAGTGCATACAGTATGTGCCAGGAACTTGCCAACATTGCAAATTAGACATGATAGAAAGAAAAGTATATACGCAGATGACAGTTAACAGAAATCTTTAAAGGGTGCATCCGGAAATTATTTACAGCGCTTCACTTTTTACACATTCTACAAACAATACCCCATAATGACAATGTGAAAAAAGTGTGTTTGAAATCTTAGCAAAATTCTAAAAAAAATAAAAAAGCACATGTACTGTACCTGTTTGCCATGACAAAATTGAGCTCAGGTGCATCCTGTTTCCACTGATCATCCTTGAGATGTTTCCACGACCTGACTGGAGTCCACCTAGTGTAAATTTAGTTGATTGGACATGATTTAAAAAGGCACAAACCTGGCTATAAAAAGTTCCACAGTTAACAGTGCATGTCAGAGTACAATCCAAGCCATGAAGGGCGTTAGTCAGGGAGGTGACCAAGAACCCGATAGTCACTTTCAGCATTTCTCTGTATGAAGAAGAGAACCTTCCAGAAGAACAACCATCTCTGCAGCACTCCACCAATCAGGCCTGTATGGGAGAGTGGCCATACAGAAGCCATCCCTCAGTAAAAGGCACATGAGAGCCTGTGTTTTTGCGAGAGGCTGTAGTTTTCCAAAAGGCACCTGAAGACTCCCAGACCATGAGAAACAAAACTCTCTGGTCTGATGAAACAAAGATTGAACTCTATGGCCTGAATGGCAAGTGTCATGTCTGGAGGAAACCAGGCACTGCTCATCACCTGACCAATACCATCCCTACAGTGAAACTTGTGGTGGCAACATCATGCTGTGAGCATGTTTTTCAGTGGCAGGAACTGTGAGACTAGTAAGGATCAAGGGAAAGATGAATGCAGCAATGTACAGATACATTCTTGATGAGTGCTCTGGACCTCAGACTGGGGCGAAGTTTCATCTTCCAACACAACAACGACCCCAAGCACACAGACAAGATAACAAAGGAGTGGCTACAGGACAAATCTGTGAATGTCCTTGAGTGGCCCAGCCAAAGCCTAGACATGAACCCGATTGAACATCTCTAGAGAGATCTGAAAATGGCTGTGCATAGACGCTCCCTATCCAACCTGATGGAGCTTGAGAGGTCCTGCAAAGAAGAATGGGAGAAACTGCCTAAAAATAGGTGTCCCAAGCTTGTAGCATCATACTCAAAAAGACTTGAGGCTGTAATTACTGCCAAAGGTGCTTCAACAAAGTATTGAGCAGAGGCTGTGAATACTTATGTACATGTGCTTTTTTCTTTTTTCGTTTTAAAAGTTTGCTAACATTTAAAAAAAACTCCTTTCACATTGTCATTATGGCATACTGTTTGTAGAATTTTGAGGGAAATAATGAATTTCATCCATTTTGGAGTAAGGGTGTAACAACAAAATGTGGAAAAAGTGAAGCGCTGTAAATACTTTCCGGATGCACTGTATTTTCAATTAGGAAGAAATCAAGTCTGACATTTTAACATGTAAATTACAAACGTAAGAAAGGTCACTCAAACTATTGATACACTGTGTTTGCCTTTCCAAATGTGCCTGAAATTCATACCGCAAGAGAATAATCAAATTGCAGTGAAGTAGGGCATCTGAAAAGATCAATCAATGTGATTCAGGACTCAACTGTGGATCTACTAGAGTGATCAGGCTTTAACTGGAGATGGAACTGTAGCTGTATATCAACATTCTGCAAATTTTTCCCAAAATTCCCAGGTTTCCCAAAAACCCTTGCAAACAGGATTTCTGGAAGACAATGGAGTTAAAAATAAAACAAATGAAATAACACCCTCTAAAAGGAGAGAGCACCTTATGATATGGTGTAACCCAAACAGGTGAAAAGGATCTTGGGAATAAAACACCTCTCCTTGTACATAGCAGTGTTACACAGCTGGGATTACCATGTCCTCTGATGCATTATGGGAGACGGTGTTTAGAGAAAGAGAGGGGGAGGGGAAAAAGAGTATAGAAAGAGATGGGGAAGCGATGGAATGAAAGAAAGAAGAGAGGGATAAGGGAGAGAGGAGAGAGGAGGAGTGTGGGCTTTCATTCATTAGTTGGAGGTAGAGGGTTAGAGGGGCGGGCTGTGAGTCACCGTTGTACCCCCCCACACACTTCCAGTCGTGATGTGATGCTGATGTGTGTGTATATTGCTATTTACATATTGACATGGTTTAGGCAATTATGACGTAGGTTACGGACAGATATTCAAAGAAATGCTAAAAATAAATATGACAGTGACACAACTTTACCAGAAACACTTTGAGCACTGAATCCAAAAGGACATGCTGGTGCCTAGTGAGGGACATAGGCATGGAGCCTATGTCAAACATAGGGCACAAGGGTGGCATTTGGAACAGAACGTTCACCCCCCCCACCATTCCCTCTTCACTCTCATTCTGTTTCATCTCTCTTTTTCTCTCCTCTCTCTCTCTCTGCATTCACATTAGTCATTTAGCAGACTCTCCTATCCAGAGTGACTTACAGTGAGTACAGGGACATCCCATGGAGTAACTTAGAGTAAAATGCCTTGCTCAAGGGCACCAGGGCATCTGGCCCATTTCGAACCAGCCCAATTACGAGTCTGTCTCCCTATCCACTGAGCCATAAGATGCCCCCCCCCACCTCTCATCTCTGCCTCTAATTCAACGATTACCTTGTTTTTAAAACTTTATCACTCTTATTTTTACACAATGTACACATACACAACTAGCTCGACTGTAGATCACAACCACACCATTTATATTCTCCCTCCAAAACCCTCTGGATTTACGCATCTGCCTCCTGTTTTCTCCTGAATTTATAATGATGTGTGCGTGTGTGTCTGGTTTAAGAAACCAACTGAGAGCCTGATGTCCTCACAAGGTAGCTGAAACCTGACCAAAGTGTCTTTATGGGGACATTTTTCAGGTCCCCATGAGGAAAAGGTCAATTTCTGGCTTACAGGTTAGGTTTAGGGTCAAATTGACAATTAGGTGTAGAATTTGTATTCAGGTAACTTTATGGGTAATATTAAGGCATTTTGGGTTAGGTTTAGGGTTAAGGTTAGACATTACGACTATGTAATGTTTAGACAAATTATAGTTTATTGAGGTTAAGGTTAGGGTTAGATTAAGGTTAGGGTTAGTGGATTTTTAAAGATTTGGGGATGTTTTGGTTTTCATGTACAGTACCCATGAGAATAGCTACACCTGAAATGGGTTTGTGTGTCTGTGTGTGTTTACAGTATCAATGAATTTGTATGTGCCTGTGTGTATGTTTGTGTTTGTGTTTACAGTATCAGTGTTTCTATGAGCATGTGTGTGTGTGCATGTATGGGTGTGTGTTTACAGTATCAGTGTGTATGTACAGGATTTTCTCATGGCAATAGGTAAAAGAAATTGTACACATGTATACATTTCAGGAGTCATGGAAACATAAAGCCTGGTATGTTTACGAAACTTAAAAACCTGTACGGAAATCTAATACATGGCCATTAATGTATGTATATACCCGATATGTCCTACATCGGCATATATGGTGGAAAAATCATCACATATATGCACATATATGTCAAAATATATTTTTTAAAGAGCAGTTTTATACATGTGACATTCATTTCCAAATTTGACATCCAAATCTGCATGTACCTATGGTTTACAGAGTGCATACTGTAACTGATGTAATGTCTAATATCTGTCAATGAACGTATGAGATTACAGTATGTAAATAAAAAATATAGAAATACTGCTACATATATTCTTGCCTTATATCAGTAAACAATTCGACTATAGTCTACAAATTTAAACAAGAATGATTGCTTCTGTGTGGGATATTGATGTTATATACAGTACTGTATATGTGATGATAAGTAGGGGTATGACATGTATGTCAATGAAATAGTTGGTAAAATCTTTTTTAAATGTATCCCATATGGAAATGTAATATATGACCATATATGTATATATACTTTTATGTCTGATATCGGCATATATTGTGGAAACATCATCACGTATATGCACATATATGTCGAAATATGCAAACATTGGCCGTTTTTACATATGTGAAATATGTTTACACATTTGTAGTTAAAATGTTGTAATTACAATGTTTGGCCATATATAAAATTTCCATATATGGTGTCACTTTTAAATATTTAATGATCATATATGGTCATATATTTGATTTCTGTATGGGCTACCTTAACTTGAATAATGTAGCATGTTATGCCTGAACTAAATGTTCCCCAAGTAATTTAAATTCTATCCGATTGGTCTATTCTTGGAAATATTGCAGTAAAATGGCCATTCAATGCATAGGAATGTCCACATTTGAATGGCCACATCACTGAATATGTTTAGGCAATGAGGCAAAATTTCCGTTACGTATGGTTACCCACGTATGGTCGTGGGAACAGGTATGTATGTGTGTGTATGTGTGTGTGTATGTATGTACAGTATGTTTGTATGTGTGCATGTGTGTGTATGTATGTGTGTGTATGTGTGTGTGTATGTACAGTATATGTGCGTATGTATGTATGTATGTATGTATGTATGTATGTATGTATGTATGTATGTATGTATGTATGTATGTATGTATGTATGTATGTATGTATGTATGTATGTATGTCTGTGCGTGTGTTGTGTGTGTGTATGTTTGTTTTTGTGTTTATGTGTGTGTGTGTGTGTGTGTGTGTGTGTTTGTGTGTGTGTGATGCACCATTTCCTGAGTGTAGTGATAGCAAGCAGACAAGAAGGCGGAGGTTGTGTGGTGAGTCATACCAACCGCAAGGGCCTCTGGGTCCACACACACACACACACACACACACACACACACACACACACACACACACACACACACACACACACACACACACACACACACACACACAC
>JACXGM010020772.1:0-17621 GCA_016801145.1 Umbra pygmaea | reverse complement strand
TTGAGTGAGACTGCTGCCTGCTGAACAGAGGGTCGCAGGAAGAAGGATCTGAAGTGCCAGTGTTTCGGCTACAAAAACCCGCCGAACTGATCCGAAACCAGCCCAATTTATATCCACCCGCCCAAAGCCTTTTTTGCCCGCAAAAAATAATGCAAAACCGCCCAATTGGGCGGGAAACCGCCCAATCTGGCAACCCTGGGAACAACACTTTACACTCTAAAAACAAATGGTTCTTCGCGGTTTTTCAGGGGTTCTTTGCGGTGGTTAAGGTGCTATATAGCACATTACCATTTAAAGAACCTGTTAACCCCAATTTGGTTCTTTGGGGTGCTTAAGGTGCTATATGGCACCTATTATGTTTCTACATAGCACCATTTTTAAAGATAGGTGCTATATAGCCCTTAAAGTTGTTCCCCTATGATTACAACCAATGAACCACTTTTTGTGCTATTTAGCACCATTTATTTTTAGAGTGTACATGTTGCATTCATATTTTGTCCGGTATACAGTAAATCTGCTTTTAAAATTGACAAGTTCAATCAAAATGAATGTATGCCTTTTACTGACATCGTGCCGTTTATACAATTTGTGGTTATTGTGCACTTCCTAATTCATAGGATTGTTGCATTGGCATTGATTTATTATTGTGCTGTTTTGCATTGGATGCAGAAACTTGTTGTGGAAAAACTTAGTACTATTTTTGTTGTGGCACATTGTAGAATGTTGACCATCAAAGCACCATCACAGCTCCTTATCTAGTTATGGATTTCTAAGAAATCCTAAAATTATTGAAGCCCAAGACCTCAGACAGGTAGGTGGAAATGCCTGTTTACAATCTCATAAAAAATTGACATTTCTGGAGATGTCATAATTATCTAGAAACACCATCCCTATACAGGCTGGGACACCTGTTCTGGTTATCTTTCTCTCTTACCCTGTCTCGTTCTCTCTCAAATGTGCTGAAATCTCCTATATCCCAGCCAGAGAAACCTATCTTCTAGAGTAATTTGATAGACGACAGATACATTGTTGTTTTGTTCATCAAAAGCAGCTTTCGGTATGTAACTACTTTTTTGTGAGGTTGAAACAGTAGGCAGTCATCAACCCTATGTTCAAATGTATCATGTAATCCATTCCCCTCTCCCCCTTCTCCCCAGGCCGTTGCTGCAAACGAGAAAGTGTTCTCAGTGAACTTGCCTGGTAAAATAAAGGTTAAACTAAAAAACTAAAAACCAAACTTCTATGGCTACAGTGCAGAATGTAACGGTTGGTATGATAGAATATAACGGTTTGCACATCTGTTCGCATTGTACGACAGAAGAATATGATGCATCGAAAAACAAAGTCATTGATAAAAAAAGTTAAAATTAATTCACAGAGAAGAGTAACAGTTATTCGAAAAGAGAATACCTGGATGTGAAAAATAATTACGATGCCAGTATTTGCTAAAAGAGTGGTTTCCAACCAGGGGTAATACAACCCTCTGGGTAACTGGTCTAAGAGAAGTATTTGTCCACTCTAGTTTTAGGCTGATTTTGAAAATACACATGACAGGGTACTTCCAGTGTACTCAGTTGTTGATACAGAAACTGTTAGACATTGGGTATTAACATCCTAAATAATAACAGTGAACCCCTGACTTCTGTTTCAGACCTACCTCTGTCCCCTACAATTGTTATCCCCAACACCACTAACATCAGCAGCTCAGTCCAGTAAAAGTAGAACCTGCTCTCAAACTTTTCAATGTTTACTATTCTTTAAAAAATGATATGAAGTTTAAATAATATGAAGTTTGGTTGATTTCCCTAGTCCTTAAATTGTTCTGTTTAAATCAGCAATGTACACAATAAATCACTCAGTCTCCTTATCGCATGTTATGAAAACGTTTTCCAACATATACATATTGTTTTCTTTTTACTTTCCAACGTGTCTTTTGCCCAACGGTCGGATAATATGTTAGACAATATGGTCATACAAATGCAGCTTTGTTTAGGTTCAGAACCAAACCATTTACTCAGAAAAAGTATGTGGTTTACTGAAATGAAATTTAGCAATGTGACATCACACAGTGTGTAAAACAAACGTCCTCTCAATTCTCAACCAAAGATGGCAGTATCACCATTTTTATATGGAAAGAAAAATATCATAAATGTGTAGTAAATGTGTGTACATTTACTTGTTTAATTATATGTAGAATGCCCTAGTTATTGGCCAATTGGTAAAGTTGAGCATAGAAGCCTACACTCTAAAAACAAAAGGTTCTAAATAGCACTAAAAGTGGTTCATGGCTTGTAATCATAGGGGAACCACTTTAAGTGCTATATATAACCTATCTTTAAAAATGGTGCTATGTAGAACCAGGTTCAATACAACACCTTAACCACCCCAAAGAACCGCTGAACAACCGCTGAAGAACCAAACTGGGCTAAACAGGTTCTTTAAATAGTTAAGGTGCTATGTAGCACCAATACTTCTTCAGCGGTTCTTCAGCGGTTCTATGAGGTGCTTAAGGTGCTATATGGCACCTCTTATGGTTCTACATGGCACCATTTTTAAAGATATGTGCTATATAGCACTTAAAGTGGTTCCCCTATGATTACAAGCCATGAACCACTTTTAGTGCTATTTAGAATCTTTTGTTTTTAGAGTGTACACTGTAAAAAAAAAACAGAAAATCTACCGGTAATTATTTTCTAGTACAATTTCTATTATTTAACCGACAGTTACTTCTTCATGATAACAGAGAATGTAATGTTTAACCCATAAAAATATGAGAAAAAACACATAGGAGTAAGGCTCTTTATGATATTTAACCCTCCAAAACCAATAGACATATGGCAGCATTAAAGAAGGGAAAATTAATTAATAATAAAAAGAAACATCAGATTGCGCACACAGCTCTATATGAATATTTGAAAATGATCAGAAATATTGAAGGACTTTTTCCATTTACTTATCATTCGGTGCAAACAATACATAAACTTTCCATGCAAAGCATTTTTCGTCATTGATGTCTGGACATAATTGTTCTGTATGACTTGCAGGGTTGCCCTTCACTCTCCACCAGTGTAGAAATTCTGCAGGGTCAGTGATGTCCAGCCCAGACTGGAGCGTGGCCTGTCTTTCTCTGGCCTCAGTCTCATAGCGCTCCATTTCCGCCAGATTGGTCTTCATTTTGACAAGGCCACTCTTCTCCTCAATATCACCTATTGTCTTCTCCTCTCTGTGCATCAGCTCATTCATTAGTTCTTCAAACTTGGCTCTTGCCTTTTCCTTGAGTTTATCGCAGGTCTCTGCTCGCTTAGAGATGATTAGCTTTTGATTTTCTATTTTCTGTTGTGCTTGGTTGATGTCTTCCTTAAGCAAACCCAGTGCTGAAGACAGCTCTGCTTGCAGGTTCTCCTGAGCCTCTCGTACAGGTTGGACCAGGTGTCCTCTGTGGTGTTCGTTCCCGATGCAGGCCGGACAGATCAGCTGATGGTCAATCTCACAAAACAATCTCAGCACTTCTCCGTGCTCAGGACATGTGTCTTTCCTTCCAGCAGGGCCTCTTTGTCCTCTGCCGTTCTCTAGTCTGAGCTGCTCCAATCTCAGCTGTTCTGCCATGTTCCTGATAAGCCTGTTGGTCTGGAAGTTAACTTTCTTGACTGGATCTCTACATTCAGGGCAGCGCTGGTGACCGGCGGACAGGCTCTGTTTGAGGCATCGCTCGCAGAAGGTGTGTTGACAGCTGAGAGTCACAGGGTCAGAAAAGAGCTCAGTACAGATAGAGCAGCAAAGGTGCTCTCCCAGAGAAGAGAGAACAGTAGTCATGTTTTTCTGCTCACACAAAGAGAATGAACAAGGAAATCAGACAGACACGATTGGTAAAAAAAAAAATCAAACGTAACCTTTGCTTTAAAGCCCCCAATAAAACCTCATGACTTTCATAGTCCCTCATCTTAAGGAAGAACTTTTTAGTCCCTTGTCCATTTAGGTTTGTCATTGTTGTCATCTATTATCCACCAGGTACCTGTGGAGACTTCCTTAATAGTCTTGACAACTTCATAAGAGCCAAAATTGACAAGAGCACAATAAGAGCACTCATTATTGGATGACTACTGACGTTTGCTTTTGATACATTTCTTTCCAACTCTTTCTCTTTAAACAGAGGAAACTGTGTGTCCTTAAAACTAACCTTTGCTCTAAAGCCTTAATTTAAACAGTCTTGGGCCGTCAGGGCCCAAGGCCTTCTCTGCAGGCCCAAAGATAATCAGAATCAGAAATGTATTTTTGTACTTCTTTAATATATTTTTTCATTAACACTCTATGTATTTTACAAAGTTAATTTAAATAAGTCTATATGGTGATTTCATTGCTACAGTATGTTCTTTTCAGTTGCCTTAATTGCTTTTAGCGCAGCTCATATAAATGAAAGATTTTATCCAAAAATATTTTTTCATCTGTGTTGTCTCCGGGTAGACTAGGGGGTAGACTAGGGTATTCAGAATTCCGAGAGTGTACCGTCTGGTGTTGAAGCCCATCAGGACCATGTTGTTGATTGTCATATTTTTAACCGATCAGATTTCGACTTTACCATGTTGGGTGTGTTCTTTGACCAATTAAAGTGTTTCTGCAAGCCTTACGTCAGCATCGTTTCTGTTTTACAAAAAAATGTAAAAAAAGTTTGCCATCCGAACAAAAACTAGCTTAGCTCTCCCGTCTCCGATTTCTTAAAACTTTCAATTTTTAGATTGTTAGATTTTTTTACTTTAGCAGAATGGCAGATGGAGGTGAAAAAGTAGCTTTGATTGCGAATATAGGACTGGGCAAGATCTTTCATTGGAACTTAACGCAAAGATGTGCTGTACAACCTTGTCATAGAAGTCTTTTTAAAAGTGAAATGAGGACAGACTTCGTTTTCAAATAATGAGCAGCTTTGGTGAGTTTGATGGATTTTTATAAAGGGCCTTAACTAGGGATGGGCAGATACCAACACCAGTACATTTAATTACAGGAACGAATGAAGGATGCAATTTGGTGCATACTGTAACTGTAGAAAACGGCATGAGGAACGCCCCGGACCTAGCATCTGAAAGCCACCTTCAGCGAGGAAAGACAAATGTTGGTAGTTTGCAAAACTTCTGGGTGAACAAAATAGTGGTATTTCTGAGTTCTGACATACTAACGTTAAGAAATATAACTTAAAGGAAATACGATGTAGCCTATTTATATTTTGTTCAATAGATTGTAGTGATAGTACAGCTACTGATTAGCTATAATAAAATAATTAAATACCTTAACAGAATAATATGATTGTCACAATGTCTGTAGACTCTGTCCTTGTTCTGTGTCACTACAGGGTGTTTTCTCCCCTATGTGTTTTGTTTTGGTTTTGTTTCCCACTCTTTTTATCACATGATCCCGTCACATGTTTTTTGTCAGCCTATCAGTTCTGTTGTTTAATCCACACCTGCACCTCCTTCCCTCGTTAGTATGGTATTTAGTTCTGAGTGTTTGTGAGTCCTGTGTGGTTATTTGTTCCTGTCCAGTTCTTCCGTGTGTTTCAATAAAATATATGTTCAGTGAAGACGCGCCTGTCTTCTCATCCTTGGAGCCCTGACAATGATTAGGTAATTATCCCTGTTTTGGAGAAAGTCACTTCAAACAGACATTCTCATCTTACACAAAACTTCTGCAATGCTTAGGGCAATTTCGAACACAAACGTCTATTGCGTTTGCGTTAAGAAATGTGTTTCTCTCAATTAATTAGGGAAGGAGACGTAAACCATTGACATCTAATACATTTTACACATTCTTGACCTGCATGGTAAATTATGTTCTTCTGGATATGTTGGAATATTTACTTTTCTATATTTGAATTGGCTGATCAATATCTAAGAAATAGCAGATTTTAGCTTGATAAATGTGACATTTGGCATAGTTCTTAAAAGTACTCCTATTGGTACTCGTATCAGCAAGTACCCAAAATGAAATACTCTGTACTTGTACTCGTTCCATAAAAAGTGGTATCGGCCCATCCCTAGCCTTAAAGGTTCTTAACGGGGCTTAGTGCATGTACTGTATTTGTATTCAAGCAGGGGGAGATAAACAGACACACTTCATGCTGGCGCCAGGCCTGTTAATACTTGTTACTGCTTGCTTATTTTAGATCACTACTGGTGTGCAGCATGTTTAGATCGTATATATAAGGTCTATGGTTCAGATTCAGTGGTCTTAGTGGGCTGTGCCTTTGAGTGTGTGTGGTAAACCTGGATGTGCGTTTAATCCGCAGCTTGTCTGCAAACTCTGGGGAAGTCTGTTGAATCCTGATTGTTCCTTCTGGCATTTTTGCATGTTTGTAGTGTTGTGACTGGGTGTTGTGAGTTAGGACATTAATTTTGGCTATCCGATAGCTACATTATGTGCAATGCGACATCCTGTCATAGTGCGTAATAGTGTTACATTCTTATGGTTTCAGTCGGGTCAATTAGTGTATTGTGAGTCTCATAGGTGTTGAGTCTCGTGTTGAATAACCTTTATCAAGTGGAATAAACCTATGAATATGGGGTGCATTATATGCCAAATGACAATAACCTATAGCCCTAGAATGTCATTGAGGTTATTATAATGCGTTTTAATTTTGGGAAAATAGTGAAGGCCTAGGTGTAAAATGCACGGCCCGCCACTGAATTTCACCCATATCACCAAAATACTCTTCCACATGGAGAAGTGGTTTGATTTGATGTGTAGAGTTTTAACAAAGGAAGTTGGAATGGTGTGAAATGAAAATGCTAATGTAAAAGCAGAGCCTAAATGAAAATATAGCTTTGTGTTGAGAATTTCCTTTGAATTCAATGTACTGTAATGTAGAATATAGGCTTGGCCCTCTCATCTGAGTTTGCTGTTCATGCATAAAACACACACATCTTCCAAAAGTTCACATGTTCTAAAGGACTCTGGACTACAATATCTGGATGTCTCTGTCCATAGTTGTCGAAACTGCTCAGTTCAGACAGATATGGTCTATAGTTATGCCTTCTGACTCAGAGTTTACTACTTTCTAGATTATTAACAGATTGCAGTGTATTGATTTACTTTAACCCCTATCCTACACCTCTGGACTAGATCATACTACAAAACAACCTAATTAATGTATTGGTAAGTGCACCAGGAACATAGGAAGACATGTAGCTTGTTTAATTCTACTCTTCGCTGTCAAAATGTTTTGTAAATGTACACAAACACACACAGACACATTTGTTTTTCTATCCTTGTAGGGACCAGCTGTTCTGAACAAGTCAGGGATGTTACAGGGGAGTTGAGAACATCCCTACTGGTTTTGTACATTTGTCATGTGTAGAGCTATAATTAATCATTACAAGTACTTCAGTATATAGCATGATGATTTTACTATTAATAATGGTTTAACCTGCCTAATATCAGCAACAACCTGAGGCAATTACAGTGCCCTTGTGCTGTAAGTGTATGTATGGGATCAATGTGTGGCTCTTCTGGAAACTATTTTCAATAATCAATGCTAGCCTCACCATCTTCTGGTGAGAAATACTGCGCTACAATGCAAGGCAAGAAGATTTCATCATTAACTTCTTGATGTCAAGGACTCCAAACCTTCATGAGACCACAGAAAAGGACATACTAAAATGTCTTGCTAGATTCACTAATAAACAACAAATATTGTTTCTTACACAACTGACAGTTTTGCTGATGCATATCCTAATTAGATGAGTTTTGTATGTTTGTTTTCCATTTCAAAGGTCAATTACATGAGCATCCATGGAAGGTATATTTAAGGGTACCTTATTATAGTTGCAAATCCACTTTTGGATAATTTAGAACACATTAAAAAACAGTCGTAAAAAGTACAAAGTAAAACTAATTTTCCCTGTTCGGCTGAGTTGTTATTCCTAGTAAGACCAAAATGAGCAGGTAAAGGTACGTAGGTATGTAGTTTACCAACTAATTATTCATTACAGTTCAATTGTTAGTAATTAACTCCTTTACCTGGTTATTTAGGGTTTAATTAGGAACTTCCCAAAACAGGTGAACCCAGCTGAGTACTTTTACTTACATTTTACAACTCACAAAACCCATGAAAAATAAGATCTTTAAATTAATGTGGAGTGATTGGAGTGGCAACGATTTAAAAAATATTTTTTTATTAAGCCCATACTGAGGTGAATTTGAACTTTGGAAGATACCACGGTTTCCCCTGTGTGTCTGCCGGTTTTATCTGTTTGTTGGTTTCATCCAACAGTGTCTTTCTGATTATTATTAAAATCTTTATTTTGCCATTGAGATACGTGACTGTGTTACCTGACACCATGCCAGTAGATCCAGTTTCTAAATTCAGCATCCAATCTATAATGCAACATTTTGTCAGAGATTGTTAAAGATTGAAGAACATTAAATCAACACTTGATGTTCCGGCATTTTGGAGTATTAATCAGACAAAATACCCATAGGTGTGTTTTTGGTCAGGCACATTCAGGCGGTCGGATCTGGTTAACAATAGAAGTTCAAGTTAATTTGTGTCATGATGTCCCAGTATAGGGATGTCATGACTGGTAAAACTATGCTATTTTGGTGTTGGACATTATTTTGTAAATACGTGTTTTCCAGTACTTGGAACTGAAGGGATTTTATGTGGTTCACAGACAGTTATGTATGTAATGTTAGCACCACCTGTTGGAACACTGGAGCATAGCTTACTAGTTCTCTAAATTGAGTGTGCCATCTAGATTGGCCTAATTGTAACCACCAGTCTCCAATTAGTCGCCAGACACTCTTATAAGCTCCAGTGTTCCAGCGGGTGGGTTGGGTTTCATTGAGAGAACATTCTCCTGTTACCTGAGGGTATCAATCCCCTGTTTAGTATACTCTGTTACTTTCTTTACACTGCTGCTCATATACAGCAAATGGTATATCTTGAGTAACCGGTCGCAAGGTAAACCTTCCTAACAAATGATGTTAATGTCTCATCTTATTTAGTTAGTGTTCATACGGAGAACTGGTACAATATATATAGACCCAGCTTTCTAATCATGCCGCCTAGTCCCCGTTATAGGACTGAGTGTACATTTGGTAATATTGCAGAGTGTTTAAATGTGGGTGTCAATGTTGCCCGTACTTACGTCGACCACTATTGGTTTTGGTTTATTGTTTTGCAAAGAGTATGATATTAGAACACCACTTCTCTGCCTCAGCCTCCCTTCCTTAAGCATTTAAAGTGTGACAATTGGTTATGTACTGAACACAGAAAAGCAGATATTATTTAATGTACAGTGAAAACCTTGTGCCATGGCCGAAGTATTGCAGTGGTAGTAATAAAAAAAACATTAAGAAACACTATGAAATGTATAATAGTAAACAATAAGAGGTTAAAGGGATGAGATCAGTATACAGGTCTGTACATGTAAACAGCTGAATATAAACACAACTTACAATGCAGTTTAATCAAGGCTTTCCTTTAGCCTTTGCCCAGCCAATCTCGACCTCACCGCACATTGTATGGTTGCTGCTGTCCTTTCTGGAAGATGCATTCCACCATATTAGGCCATGAGGGTCTAAAATCTGTGTATGTTGGCTCTGTCAAACTAAAAATGGGTCCTAGTTTGATACTCTGTTTCTTTGTGTTGTTTGTCTAGGTAAGTATTTCTCACTCGCTGTTCTGTCTAGATGTTGGGCCCACCCTGCAACCTCATTGGACATCTGTGCAGTTTTGCTTTGACTGACAGTTCTGTCAACTGTACTGCACTGTAGCAAACAATACGTCACACTTTGGTAGAGATTCCCTCCCTGATGCTACAGTATGTAAGAAACTATAGAAGTGAAAAAAACTCAGTTTCACATCACAGAAAAGACATTACCGTTCGTGTATACAGCCAGGCGCCATCTTCGGGACACAGACTCCATCAGTCAAACCACAAACTCTGTGCTACGTGAGCTCAACTGTGACTTGAAATCTTCCATGGCAAGAGGTTTTGCGGTCATTCATGCATATCAATGTGCAAGACTTACAGCTGGCAATGCAACTTAAAATCAAATCCAATTTGCTTATAGTTCAGCTCACGTAGCACAGAGTTTGTGGTTTTACTGATCGAGTCTGTTTTCCGAAGATGATGCCTGGCTGTATACATGAACAGTAATGTATTTTAAACTATATTTCTAATAAACTGTCTGTACACTTACAAGTTCTCAATGCTTCGGTTTGCATGTAGAGAGCCTCTATGCTACCGTGGAAGTGTGGTGCTATTTTCAGTATTGTTAGTGGTCTATAACAGTGGTTTATTTTTACTTCATCTGTGACCTCACAACTAGCATTATCAGTTCACACTAAAACTGGGCACATTTGATTAGCATGAAAACATATCCCAGAGAACGGTTGACCAATTTGTTCCAATGTGTAACCCCTAGAATCAGTTTGCGCCGGAGTTGTACTTTAAGTTAGCAAGTTATGGACTAGATAATGTACAAGACAAGTCTGGGTAGTCACTAAAAATGATTTGCAATTCATCTGATTACAGTATTCGAAGTGTGACATACATCCCTGACACTGAGAGTAGGATAATGTCTCTTAGCTACAGCACAATGAGGGAAAGTACAAACTTTTATGTAGAATAGAATATTCCTCCAGCCCTGGAGAATTTTAACATCCATGCTAGGCTATGGCAAAAACATGGGAATTCTTGCTAGATAGCTCAAGTTCGCTAGGTGTATCCAATGCACAAATAAAGACTCTTTATAACAAACATTCCAGTCGAAGTTACATGTTTACGACCATTGAAATACCACACCTGCAGGGTGTTAGCAGAATCCACTCGTAAAACAAATGCAATTACGATGCACTTCAAAGCTAGCTGTTAGCTGCTAGTAACCTAGCTTGATAATAACTACCTTAGCCAGTACAACCAGTAGTTACCACAACTTTGTAGGTTGGCTGTCATGGGATAACTTCGGAAAATAATTACTTTGTATTGGCACAAGGGCTCAAGTGTGCATGCATTTACAACAACCATTCTTGACTTCACCTACCTGTCCAGTAAGAACTTAACCCACCTGTGTATCGGACTGAAAGCCCTTCTGCCGGGGGAGTTCTTGCCACCTCTGGATCGATTCCCAATGTAAATCCGGCTCTTGGTTCGCTCCTTTTCAATCTCTCTTCTCTTCATATATTCCTCTGAGCTTCTTTTCTTTGGTCGTGCCTCTGCCATTTTCCAAAATATATCAAATTGAGTCGTAGTTAACGCGCCGTCCTGCTATACAGCAGCTGATCTCAGATACAACTTAGTTTACTCAATCAACTCTGCTCACTGTCCCCCACCCCCATTATGTGCATGCGCACTCACCCCCACCCCTCCCCAGCCATCTGGTCTGTGATTGGCTGGAAGATGTTTTGTTGTATTTTGGTGCCCAGCCTGTGCACTCAATGTTTTTTTTTTAAGTTTACGCCCCGTGTTGTCTCCCGAGACCGGGCTTTTTCGCAGTGTATTCAAGGGGCAGGCAGCTAGCGGATCAAGGAAAGATGCCTGCGATTTGAGACAAAAATGAAATCGTGCTGAAACCATGCAGGAACTCATAGTGCACCTTTAATGTATCAAAAGTGTTCTAATAACTACTACTGCCTTTGAGCAACAGTGTTAATTGCTATATATTTTGTTTAAAAGTAGATAAATAGGCTAATTAAAGAAAAGTAGATAAAGAAATATTGATGAGGCTACTTGGAACAATAGCCCAACATGTTGACCACATAAGGCATTTGTCACCTACTTACTATACATTTGGATAGGGCTTTACATTTGTTAAATAATAGCTATGCAATAAAATGTAATATTGACAGACATAAGAGTAAAACAAAGAATCAAACAGACAGTGATAACAGAGCAAAACCAGGACAACCAGACACACAGTGACAACAGAAAACAAGGAGAATCCGTCAGTGATAACCGAGGAGAACAAGGACAATCCGGTAGATAGCAGAGAAGGACAATAAGACAGCGATAACAGAGGAGAACAAATACAGTAAAGCTTCTCAAAAGAGAAGAGGGACAAGTAAATTTTATAAGGAGAATGACACGTATGTTAATGCGGGCTGGTGTAGCTGAAGTGCCAGGGATTATTTTCTGTCCCAGTCTGCCCCTGATGACAACTGGTGGAAGGGAACTGCTTCTGAAATGTAGAGTAGGCCTATTGTGGCACATGCATTTTTTAAATCTATGAATTATTAATTGATTGTTTTGATATCATTGTTTTTCCATTGTGAATTAATGCATGTTCCTCAATCCATCAGTATTTCATCTAATTTGATCAAGTATGTGCATTTGTAATAATAGTCTAATGATAATCTACAGTCACTTCTTTAATTATAGGTGTGTAAAAACATTGTTGAATTATTATAACAGACTGAGACCATGGGAATTCAAAAAGGAGGCTTATCCTCTGATGAAAGATTTGCAAAGCAAATTTTTAAAGACAATGGACATTTTGACACAGTTGTGGCTCAGCAGACTTAGTTTTGGTGTTATGAAAATATACCGGTACATATATTTTAGGGATAATATGGTGAAGGCCTCATTGGGTAAGTGCTACGGGCACTATTCAGTAACATCATCTCAACCAGGACGACCGAGTCAGTGTCATACTTTCCATACTACTGCTCAATTGCCTCATACGGAGCTCATAAAGAGTTACATTACATGTATGCCTTCTTAAAAACGATCTGAGGCATAAATGGCACCCCGATGGAAATATAATAGTAGGCTATGTCTATGTGAACAAAACAGCCTTCCACGAACAGGTGAATTAAAAGAATTAAACCTTGAAGAAAAACAAGGGTTGTTCCAAAGTGACTGAATTCTTTAGTTAATTCATGTGTAGACGTGTCACTCAAGTAAAAATGTAAAAGAGGATTCTGAATGTAATAGCGACTGATAGAATGCAACCCATTCAGCAGAACAAAATTAATGACATTTATTTGTACCTAGGCTACATCATGTTACTTTTGCGCATTGGATGTCTATTATTTTTTGTTGAATATACAGTTGTGTTCGAAATAATAGCAGTGCATTCAAAAAAGTAAGTAAAGTTGACAATTGTTATAATAGCTTTTTTTTCATACACACAAATGCATTGGGAACACTGCACAGTCTATACCAAATTAAAACATGAAGGAAAATCTATCAAATTGGTTATTACTTTACAGAAAGTGAAGAAAAATTAATGTTAGTGTCATAAACCACAGGTGTAGTAGGGTTGTGGGTGTTAGAAGGAAGTGATTGGAGACTAGAATGCATGGAGGCTGTGTTCTTAGATTTGATTTTGAACACCGTGAAAATGTACCTTCATGTTCTTTAGAGCTGCAAACACTGGTCCTGTATCCTGCACAACTACACACTCACCTAAAGGATTATTAGGAACACCCAGTCAATTTCTCCTTAATGCAATGATCTACTCAACCAATCAAATGGCAGTTGCTTCAATGCATTTAAGGGTGTGGTCCTGGTCAAGACAATCTCCTGAACTCCAAACTGAATGTCAGAATGGGAAACAAAGGTGATTTAAGCAATTTTGAGTGTGGTTGTTGGTGCCAGACGGGCCGGTCAGGTAGATTCGACCGATGCAGTATAATGCTAACCAACCAATGGGCAGACGTTTTCCCCCTAAGACACAGCCCCTTCTCATTTGCATAATGAGACAGAAATGCATACAGAAATGTAAATATAACAGGTAGAAATAAATAGCATTGAAGAAAGAAATAGGGTTTAAAAAATACAAGGGAAGAATAAAACAGACAATACTATAATATACACATAAATACATACATTTAAAAATAAGTCATAAATAAATAAAGAGGGAAATTATAATGGACAATAAAGTAATTATTACAAAGGTGAAGAAATAAAGAAGGTAATTAAAAGAGATATATACATTAATGTCTCATTGTATAATTTAATTATTGCCTAGATTTGTTTATTTACTGTATTTATTGTGCAATTAATTGTATGCTTATTTTTTGAGCATTTATTTATTTATATATTTATTTCTTATTTTGTCAGACTTGGTCCTCAATAATATGACGCCATTGAAGGAAGACAAAATGAAACGTCCCGTGTCTTCGAATTATATTACAAATTTCTCTGGATTTGAAAGTTGGTGGAAACATTTAGGATAATGTAAGTACACAACTAAGAAATATATAGTATAATATAGGTATAGTGATGTTTGCTTTTTTAATGCAAAGTATATCTTTTGTGATTGTTTTGGAAAACTACATATTGTACGTTTAAAGTGATAATTTTGACCATATCTGGGTAATTAGGGGTGTGTTGATGCAACTCGTAGAGACTGCGCAAGATATGGAATAAAGCTAGTTTATTGTAAGAACAAGTGCTATTTATTAATGGTGATTTCCTCCTGACGTGAGTAAAACGGTCGTAGGATCGTTTGATAAATTCCACTTTTTGTGCGAACGTAAATTCAAATATAGGATTGGTTTTACACACGCTTGGTAAACGAGAACCCCAGGTTCTCAATGAGCTGTCAAATGGGCTAAGCGGCTGACGACGCATTTCGGAACTTGTAGTCTCATTACGTTTTAGGGGGTCAAACCTCACTAAGCAATCTATGTCAATATTGTTTGTCAGATATTCACCACATTTAGTACGCGTTTGTATTAATTGATCAATTGTGTCCTGTGTGGAAACGGGTGTTGGGAAGCGCAAGCAAATTAACCGAGCGCTAAATGGTTAAAGGACTACACATCCCGGTTTCTCGCGTGAAAACTTATTTGTAGCGGTAGTAGCCTATACCCCACCATCGACCATCCAGCCATCTCATTGACGGAGTAGCGGCTTTAGAGACAAGAACAGTGTAGCTTACAGACTGGCCTCCGTGTCTGTCCTGCGCGAGGATTCGACCTCAAACAAAACGGTAACGCTACAGCTCCGATTTAGAAGTTAAACATAAATGTTTATTTCGGTGTCATGTTAATAATTGGATGCACGAACGGATAGCGTTCTCTTTTTGAAAGTCTTGACTGTCGGAAAGAGTATTTCTCATAGTTCCTTGGCTACACCATATTTGACAGAACTGTGTATTAACCGTGACATTTTTTTTTGCTTGACTCCAGATTATGTTAATTCGTTCAGTAAAATATAACTATTTCTGATTATCCGTGTGCACCGTTTATGTTGCTTATCGTATGATACAATGTTTACGGTTGGTTATATAGTAGAATAGCAAAGATATTTAAATTGAATGTGGTCGAAAAAGTAACAATATGCATTATGTACTTGTCCAGGGTATGCAAAAAAAGTTATACTTTATCTTCTCTGCTGTAGGTTTCTGCTCAGCTGTTTGAGAACAGAAACAAGATTCCCTACATGGACTCACGCAGTCACAATTGAACAAAGAGCCTCAAGTCACCACCACCGCAAGCCGAAAAACAGGACTAGAAAAAAGGGGAAAAATTATACAATGGACCCATTATCGACACCAAGTGCGCCACATCTGAAACAGCATACATTAGATCCCTCTTGCCTTTAAAACAGTTACTTCACATAACGGGAGGCTGTTTCGCAAGAATTACGCTATAGCTGGTAGTGTTTTTTTGTGCAAAGCTCAAATAGCACTATAATTTGATACTGACTTGTGAGATAATCTTTTTTCTTTTTACCCCAAAAAATGAGAATACATAAAGCTGTGTAGTCTTTGATATAAACAATAAACAAAGCTGCATTTAGGGTACAAACAGTAATGCAGCTGAAACATGTCCATAGCTACAGAGTTACAGCACATCCACAGGAGCTTGTCTCTTTGCTCTCCGTCCTGTGGTTGTAACAGATACAGTAGCGCCGTGGTCTTATGTGGCTCCAGCCATCCTCTCTGAGATACTGGATCCCAGAAAGAGCAGTGGCTCTGAGACAAGGAGCTAATGGAGATTCTTATCAGCTGATCTAAACTGAGACGCACACGTACTATAGGAAGCCTTAGATATTGTCAGCCAGGCAGCCACCATGATGTCATCGGACAGCGATGAGACAGGCTCCGACCTATCGGATTCCCCGGAGGTCTGTGAGGTCCTACAGTTTTTGACCCTTGACCCAGGAAGTTGCTTCAAGTCCAAGAGCCTTCCCATCCTGAACAGGACCTGTCTGTCTGGCTGTGATGAGCCTCTGCTGGAGGAATCATGCCAGGTTCAGATGTCCACTGCTGCTGTGAAACCCCACAGCAGTCAGCCCCTAACCCCCACTGACCCTGACTCCAGCCTAGCTGATTCTGCTAGGAAAGTCCCGGAGCTGCAGTCTCCTTTGGGGTCCTCCCTGGTGAGGCTGGGTAGCTCCCTGGCCGTTGGCCCTGGGGAAAAGAAACAGGGCTTCTCATTAACCCGGTTACTTTGCATCCCAGTTGGGAAGTACGCACGCAGAACCTTGGCTGACTCGCGCTGCTTTCTGTTCTGCATGTCTTACCTGACGTTTATCCAGTCCCTGATGGTGTCCGGGTACCTGAGCAGTGTCATCACCACCATTGAGAAGCGCTACAGCCTCCGCAGCTCAGAGTCTGGCCTCCTAGTCAGTTGCTTTGACATCGGATCGCTCCTCGTGGTTGTCTTCATCTCCTACTTCGGGGGCAGGGGTCAGAGGCCGCGCTGGCTGGCGGTAGGCGGGGTTTTGATCGCCGCTGGGGCGGCCCTGTTTTCCCTGCCACACTTCATCTCCCCTCCGTACCAGATCCAGGAACTGAACTCGTCGGCGGGCCACGAGGGGCTCTGTCAGGGTGGGAACGGCAGCAGGCATGATGCCCCAGACATGGGTTTGTGTCCCCGGGAGCAGGAGGGCAATGATCACAACCTCTACGTAGCATTGTTCATTACAGCTCAGCTCCTGGTTGGTATGGGCTCTACGCCAGTCTACACATTAGGACCCACCTACCTGGACGACAACGTCAAGAAGGAGAATGCCTCCCTTTACCTCGGTAAGACACCTGGAACACATTTCCTATTGTTTTGTGATACACTTTGTTGTTTTGTTATATATAAATCAGTTCTATATGGTGTCTTGAGCTGTCAAACAGCGGAGCCAGGATGATTAACAGAATATGCTGCTTACATCTATCTCCACTGACCCCATTGACTTCTTAGCGTAAATACTGTAAGTAGGCTATAATAGAGAAACATTAGAAAATGAATAACATTTGCTACTCTGCGTAATAATGTGACAGCAATCAGCCTCTAAGTTACATCTTAATTACACAGTTGTGGGGTCTCTCTGGTCTCTAGTTTCTCTCTGGTCTCTAGTTTCTCTCTGGTCTCTAGTTTCCCTCTGGTCTCTAGTTTCTCTCTAGTCTCTCTCTCTGGTCTCTCTCTGGTCTCTCTAATCCTCTCTGGCCTCCCCCTGGTCTCGTTAATCCTCTATAGTCTCTCTCTGGTCTCTTTCTGTTCTCTCCAATCCTGTCTAATCCTCTCTCTGGTCTCTGTTAGCCCTAATCATTTTTGTTCTCTCTCTGGTGTTTCTCTGGTCTCACTCTGGTCTCCGATCTTCTCCAATCATCTCATCTCAGGTCTCTCTAAAACTTTCTAATCTTCTCTCTGGTCTCTCTCTCTCTGGTCTCTCTCTCTCTCTCTG
>JACXGM010020770.1:0-17621 GCA_016801145.1 Umbra pygmaea | reverse complement strand
CACACACTCAATGGCCACTTCATTAGGTACACCTTGCTGACACTGGGTTAGACCCCCCTTTTGCCTTCAGACCTGCCGTAAATGAAATCGAAATACTGTCTCTCATTAATAATATGAACATTTCACAAAGCCATTCTCACAATTAACAGCCTGTGTACAAATGATATAAAACAAGATTGTAGCCAACGTAAATGCAAATGAAGACATATTTGCAAAAACAACACTCAAATATGCTCTGTTATATTGGCATGTTACGTAATTCATCCTCATAAATAATATGGTAAACAGAACAAAATCATGTTTAAAACTCATATTCTTGTCGATGTGTCCGTCTGGCGGAGCAAATATACATTAGATTAGATGGATAGATAGATGTCTTCGTTGTCCACTGAGGAAAGTTGTTTTCATAGTATAAATGTCATCAACTACGGAATCATGGTGTATGTATATGTTCGTTTTATTTTTAAATGTGTTCCATCGTATGTCTTAATAATTTTGAAAGGTGCAAGAAATTCAATTTGCGCAGAATTATTTTCCATTTACAGTTACATAAATACTGACATATGTAGCTTATCATGGCGTGTGTTGGAGCTTTTTTCAGAACCACAGAGAGTGACATTCACCATGGGAAAATGTGCAGCATGTGCCTTTACGATGGCCTGGAAAAATATAAAAGGTGAAAAAAAATATATAAAAGGTGTATATTTTAGGGTCAGTCTCATTAATATTTATGTGTTTTTGTTGTAGGCCACCCAGTTGGCCAGGGAAGAGGCCAGGAGGCTCCTGAAGATGCCCCCAGTTCTACCAGAGAGAGAACCCATTCATGACATCCTTTCAGAGGATACGATTCTGGAGGGCATGGACACAGCCAACTACGTCTTCACTGACATCACCTTCAACATTCCTCACCGGGTAGGAGAGGATAATAGTGTCCGTTCCATTTTGTGTTCATCAGCACCTTCAAGTTAGTATAGAGCAACTCTTTTTCTCAATGAATATTCCTCTTCCATGCTGTGTCCAGGAGCGCTTCATAGTGGTCCGGGAGCCCACTGGGATTCTGAGGAAGGCGTCCTGGGAGGAGAGGGACCGGCTCGTGCAGGTGTATTTTCCTAAAGAGGGCCGCAGGCTCATAGCGCCCGCTGTTTTCAAAGAGGAAAACCTCAAGGTAAGATTCGGAATGACTCAACTGGACTCCATGCACAGTAGTCCTAGCACCCTGGGCTTCAGTGTCACAGTTAACCCAGAGATCATGTTTATCCAGCAAGGTTGGACACTGTCATCGTTCCTTATATTTACAGTCAAGTAAGACCTTTTGGAAAACCTTTTTCAGATTGGTGATTTCGGACAATTAGTGTAAGGTTGTTGTTAAAAATCCCCATGCCATAAATGTAACAGAATACCAGCTACTGGTCGAATACTAACATTACAGCCTTTCCTTTTCCCTCAGGTGGTGTTTGGACTGGACCGTCATCAGGATGTGTTGGATCTCTGCCAGGTCCAGTTTGAACCAGACTCCTCAGAGTACATCAGGGTAAGAAATCACTTCCACTGGCCTCTTATTTGGGGAAAAAAGCCTGTCCTCCATCGTTTGTGACCTGGACAGAGAAGTGGACTAGTGACCAAAACTGACCAAATAATAGATTTACTTCTGTGTTTGAGATTAGCATTTTGCATACCTGACTCCCTAGCCTATGTTTCCTACTGTTCTGCCATTTAAAGTAAAGAGTAAAAAATACTCCCAAAACTCTCTATACTCTAAAAAAGTATATATATGATGTTCAGATGTAGTTTAGTTATCACCCATTAATGCTTAGTAAAATTCTATTGGCCTTCATTGGATGTTCAGGTACATAAGTTGACCTACGAGGATGTAGAGAATCAGGGGAAGTATGATCTGCTGCGCTCAACCAGACATTTTGGAGGCCTGGCCTGGTACCTGGTCAATGCCAGGAGGGTGGACGGGCTCATTATTGACATGCTGCAGAAAGACCTGTGAGTATCACTGTTGTGCGAGTCATGTTTGTGTACATGGTGACACACAAAGTCCCTATGAAGTTGGTAGAAAATGCAGAGTCATTACTCAAAAGGGTTGTTGGTAGGTCCCCACTAAGGACTGTGTAACAAAAAGCGTTACATTTGGGCGTTGCATTGGGCTAACCCTGGGTGGATTGTGTTGGTTTTTCTAGGCTGCAGGATGCAGTGAGTATGGTGGGTCTGTTCAACATGGTCCACCCCAACAGTGAATCAGCCCAGGAGGCCTCCCACCTGCAAGCATCAGGTGTGGCTCTGCTCAAGGTGGGACTGCCTTTGTAGACACCAGCATGGAACAGGAGCTCATTGATCCACAGATCCCCTTGTTGATAGACATAATATCCACTAACCCTGTTTGTTCAACTGTTCGTGTCATCTCACCAGATCTACGCCAACCGTGAGTCCCAGAGGGCGGGATACATCGAGCTGGCCCTGCAGGCCTACCAACAGGCCTCCGCAGAAAGCTCAGTCTGATCGTACGATCCGGAGGAATCGTCCTTAACAACATGCCTGCCTGCCTATCCACCCAACGTTTTGTCAACTGGACTGAATTTCAGTTGGACAAAGAGACGGACTTTGATCGAAATATGGAACTCATGGACTTCTTTGCAAGCCATGTCTATCGGTTGTAAATGGCATCAAAACGGACAAGCGTTCACATAGCAGGCTTTTGTATTCAATTTGACGGAAAATCTAGTGTGAAGTTGTAATTCGTCCATAACCTTCATCATGCCGTCTCAACGTTAGAGCTTCAAGCTGTTCCGTAATCACGATTCATGTATATACAATAAAAACTAGCGTTTATAGACAACAATGGTTTATTCAGAAAGTTAACACTGGTATCATCTTTATTAAGTTCATAAAACATTTTGTTCCCCTTTTTAGATCACTCCTACGGGACATAAAGCCATTACTGTCTTAGACATACATAAGGCACTTGGATCCATGACACAATTAAGTTCCCTAGAAAACAGCAGTAAAATAGCAGGCATTGTAGTGTCAGAGCAACATGCTGGCTAAGATGTGGAGGTATCCTGCTGACTAGCCACCTGTGGAACCACAACCTACTGTTCTAAACTTCTACATCCTTCACATCATAATGTACTTGGACGAGTTCAGTCAAGTAGTAAGTGCTGTACAAATGCTTTCAAACCAGGGTTCAAAACACACCACACAAGACCAATGTTTTTAAAACAACAGTGCGTGGTCCTAACTGAGAAACTGTTGACCCCATTCCCCCAAATATAATATACAAAAACTGTTGCAAAGATAAAGTACTCCCGCACCCCTTTCACTGGTTTCAATGTAAAGTGAACCCCCCCAAAACACACCCTTCTAGCATATTTCTAAACAACACCTCATGTTCTTTGGTCGATTTAAAGGCATTTTTAAGCCAAGCTTATCAGTCTTCCAAGAAGTCCTCGTCCAGGTTGACGTCTGTGGTGTCAATGTCCTCGTCCAGGTTGACGTCTGTGGTGTCAATGTCCTCGTCCAGGTTGACGTCTGTGGTGTCAATGTCCTCGTCCAGATCAAAGTTTTCCAAGTCCAGATTGTCAAGGTCCTGTAGCAAAAGTCATATATTAGTATTAGTGACAGACGGGCTGAGGATTTGTAAACAATTAGGCTTCCTAAGTTAATATGAATAACAAACAGTAATTTTCAGTATAGTGGAGTGAAAACTGTGTGTCATAAGAGCCTCCAGGCTGTGGCTGGTCCTGGTTTACCTCGTCTTCATCATTCCAGTTATCATGGAGGTCCAGCAAGTCCCTGGGTGCTACTGCAGCAGCTGCCGCCACTATGGCTGGGCTTGTAGTCACATCTGGTTCTGCTGCTGGGACCAGGTCTATCAATGGGCCTGAGTTTAAATCTGGTTCTGCTGCTGGGACCAGGTCTATCAATGGGCCTGGGGTTGGGGCTGGTTCTGTTGCTCTGGCTTCTAGTCTTGCTGTGCCAATTGATGCCTCTGTTTCCAAGACAACGTCTGTGGTAATGATTCCTGATTCTGTTGCTCTAAGACTGGTTGTTGCCGGGGCCACTGCTTCACTTGGTTCTACCACTAATTCGATACCAACTGTTTCATCTGTTGCTATGGACTCTGTTTCAGTTACCTCCTTAGGTACTATGGCTTTCAGTGGTGCTTCGTTGACAGGTACTTCCTCGGTTGCTATGGTTTTGGTTGCTACTTCAGCTACTGGTGCTTCCTCTATTACAATGGTCTCTTTTGCTGTAGGTTCTCCATGAACAGCCTGCTCAGGTGACGCTATGATATCTCCCCCTAGGACAGGCTGTGCCATCTCCAGCGCTAGGTGGGCTGCTTTTGTACGGGCATCTTCCACTAACTGTTTTTCTATGTTGAAAGGAACCTCCACTATTTGTTTCTCCTTTGGCGTGTGAGGTTCCTCTTCAAAAGTAATGATTTCCTCCTTTGCCTTCACCGTTGATTCTGTCACAGTTGGCTCCAACACAGTTACTGGGATAGACTCCCTCTCTGCTTGGACAGACTTGACCTCTTCCATGACAGTGGACTCTGCCACTTTTGGAGAAGCAGCCTCCACCATTGCTGCCATTATGGGGGGTTCTAACAGTGTTGAGAATGGGGTGGGTTCAGGTTTGCTCTCAGTGACCACCTGCACATAAAACAGTGTTAGCAGCACATCTTAATTGCAAATATTAACAGAGCAAGTCATTGAATTGGTGTCTAAACTGGGTTATGTAAGAAAACAGGTGTGGCTTTGCCCATGAATGCAGCAGGTATTTTTTTCCCCGTACCTCCGGTTCAGCAATCACTCCCTCTGGCACATAGCCTGTAGATTCCTCCAGAACATTCCGATTCTCGTTGGGCTGCAGAGTGGATGGGAAGAGCAGTGTGCAAGTCAGTTACACATCATATAGACCAGGTGTCTGTCAAAGCACTTTATACAACAGCAGTCATCACAAAGGGCCTTATAAAATACAACAGTACAGGCAAAAGGCTTATCTTATTGTAATAAGCATTTGACTAGAAAACAAAGTAAGTACAAAGGAGTTATGGGGAACTGTAAATCTTAGAACTTGAAGGCACTGGAGTTTACTGTTGGTCACATTGAGGGCCTAAACATGTGCAATCCATGACAGCATGTCTACACTCGTGCTCCTCTTAGTTCACCACTAGGTGTCACTGTTACATTACAGTTATCTAAGATGTAAACAACATGTTCAGAGTTGTTAAATTAGTATGTAAAGCAAGACATTTTCCAGAACAGTTGCAATCTTTTAGCCACACTGTTCCATGTATTTCTTTATATGTTCCAGATCTAGCATACCTGATTCAACCAATCATTCATGTCCATCAGGTGAGCTAGTTCAGGGCTACAACAAAAATGTTTTCGGGGTCTGCAAGGAGTGGTTTAAAACCCGGTGGCCTAATGACCAGGATGTGAGTGTCGACTCACAGTGATGAGGGGGTACTCGGCAGCCGGCCTCAGCCTGACGTGGGTCGTCTTCAGGTACTGTTCTGCCAGGAAAGCTTCCTGCAGACCGGGGAACAGGTTGCTGTAGTCTGTAGGGTTGGCTAACGCATCAGCAGCCTTCTGGTTCACTCTCCCCAAACTCTCCTTCCACAGATGAACCACTCTGGAAACAGGATGTCAGTACTGGCACACACCTGTTTGTTTTATACTTGTGGGGTCAAGGAAAGGACGTTTCCTATTTCTGTTCATTTAAGCTTAACCTAGTTAACCTAAACTTAACCTTAACAGCTAAACCTAACCCACAATGCATAACCCTATATCCAACCACAATTCTAACACTATTATAGGAAAACCTAACCTACCTCTAAATTAGCCTGAAAATTAATGTTCTGGTTGCTATTTTGTGGAATTCAGGTCCAAATGAACAAATGCATTGGCTCAAAGACAAACAGCTGTACCGTGACACATGGCTGGGCAGGTAGGTTCTAGCCAGGAACGCAGCCTCTGGCAGACGGTTGGTTTTAATGAGAAGCTCCAGACATTTGTCCAGTCTGGGTAAAATACACAGAAAACAGAAACATGATGCTACAATTACTAATAATGAAGCCACAAAGGCACTGATACATACCGGCTAGATTAAAGAAACACTGGCAAGATCCAAGGTTAAATTCTTAGATGTCAAAAAGAACATAATGACAGGTTTATTATGGATATTCAGCTCAGGAAATAATTAAGCGACCACTTCAAAATCATCAGTGTCTCTGGTTTTCAACTACTTCCAAATTCTAAATAAAAATATTGTCATTCAGAGCATTTATTTTACAGAAAATAACAACAAAGATGCAGTGTTGTCAGGCGTCAAATAATGCAAAGAAAATAAGTTCATATTCCTTTTTAAATGACACAATACTAATGTCTTGAGTTCAGAAATCAATATTTGGTGGAATAATAATACTTGTATTATAATAATAATAATAATAATAATAATTGTTTTTTATGCATCTTGTCATGCTCTCCACAAGTTTTTCACATCAATGTTGGGTGATGCTATACCACTCCTGGTGAAAATAATCTAGCATCTCAGCTTTGTTTCAAAGGCTTCTTGATCACAATCCAGAGGTTTTCAATGGGGTTGATTTCAGAAGAAATTGTAGTGGTCGCGTTTGTCCAGAACTGTATTCTGACAATTTAGCAATACAGTCTTTTTAACCAAATTTCTTTGAATCATATATTGTGATTCCAGGTTACTGAAAACCCAAGAGCCTCCTCAACCCCCCCCCCCCACACACACACACACACTCACTTCCCCTGGAGGAAATACGTGAGAAAGGCCACGTTGGTCTTGCCATCTCTCTCGGCGCCCTCTGCCAGCTTGCCCACCATGCTGGCGTTACCCGAGGCGGTGGCCAGCAGCAGTAGCCCGCCGTAGTCCTGGGCATGGTGCAGACACTCCTGGGCCAGGCCAAACTGGCACTTAGCGGTGGCAAGTTCTGCCAGCTGCTTCCACTTCTGCTCTGACTGGAGGGCAGTATGCCATGAGAGAGAAGGTAGAGCGACGACGTGAGAGAGGAATAGAGAAAGACAGAGAGCAGGTATATGCTGATAGCCGAAGACAGATCACAAACAGTGCCATTGTTGCTTTACATTAGAGCAGTTTAGATGATCAGCAACATATATTTTCAATAGCCCTGATGTAATGAGAATGTGCCTTTCATTACCAGATTGTAATTTGTCTCTTTCCCAGCATTTCCCTTTGGGTAAACGTTTACCTCGCTTTCTACAGCCAGCTGGTAACAGATCTGCAGGTCTCCCAGCTGCAGGGCCAACTCAAACCTGTGTTCTGGGTCTGTGGACACGGCTAGGGCCTGCTGCTTAAAACCCTGGAGAAAAACAGAGGAAAAAAGATTTACATAAACACAGGACACAGTAACACAGAGGAGACGGCAACACAGAGGAGACGGCAACACAGAGGAGACGGCAACACAGAGGAGACGGCAACACAGAGGAGACGGCAACACAGAGGAGACGGCAACACAGAGGAGACGGCAACACAGAGGAGACGGCAACACAGAGGAGACAGAATTACACAGAAAATGTTAGAAACAGAGATCTGCAGGTTTGCTGACATTAAATTTAAGACTTTTTTTAATGCCACTAAATGCTTTCAAAGACCAATACCGCAGTGATGGCACTGTAAAAAATCTAAAAATAAATACCCTGATTTGTCAAGAATTAAATTATAATGCATGTTGGCAGAGGAGTATGTATTCTTGCTTGTAATATTACTAAACAATGTATTTTGTGATAAAACAAAACCTATTTAAGACCCAGGACATGGTTTACCTAATAATATAACATTTTAACATTTATGTGGCAAAAACCAACTCTGGTTTATCAAGTATGGTGCATGAATAGGCTATCAAAAAAACTGTTTTCTGCAAACATGTGCACATCTCCACTAGCCCAAAAATAACCCAGCAGCAAATTAATACAAATGTTGAGAAATAAAATGACAATACCATTTATTACTACAGCCTACTATCTGATGTGAAGTCATTATGAATTCCCCATAAATTGATGATTGATAATCTTGTTAGAATTAGGATTAATAGCTTTACCCTCTGCTGAAGTTAACAAAAGGGATAGCCAGCAGGATGATGTTTCACCAATGCTCTGAATCTGTTGTAATAGCATATTCATGTAACACATCTCTTACATTCATTGCTAATCATTTGATTTATTGTGATGATAAACATAGTATCATCAATGAACAATACCATTTAAAAAATAATAATTGGCAGACTATAGTATCAGTAGCTGGCAGGAAGATATTTCAGCTTAATGGGCTAATGATTTAAAGATGCATTCTGCAATATTTGGAACTATTTAAGCCTCTAGGTTCTAGAGAATGTGAATTTAGGTGCCCTAGAGCTAAAACGGGTCGTCGCCCAGGACTTGTTTTACTTCCCTGAAGTGTCTAGGTTTGTATTTTCTCTTTTTCTCCTGGGTTTAGAGGTTGTGCTCGCTGTCCAAACTCATTAGGTGTCAACGTATAGCTCTGGTTTGATTGACAGCTCTGTCAATGGGACTTCCTCTATATTAGCAAACCATACATCACATATTTGTTGGAAAATTCCCTGCCTGATGCTTGGTAAGGGAATGCCTGCAATAGCCTTGAGAACACATCAGTTTTCAAGCTAACTACCGAAAGAAGAGGATTCTACTTAGGGCATATAATATAAACAATATACAACACATCCAGACTAAAATCGGGGGATGAAAAAAATTGTTTTGCAATTACGAAAATTGTGGACCGTATCTTTAACTTATATGATGGCTTGAGTAGTTATCCAGTATATTTTGAATACCCATGTGGTTGGTTCCCATTCCCTGCTATGTTTTGCAACTCTTGGATGAAGGGATGGCGTTGACCGTATATCATGTTAGTGAAGAAGAATCTCAAATTTCAAAAGTCTGCTGCGCAGTGACCTGTTTTCGGATGTTGGGAGTGAGAGTTGTAAGGCACACACTGAGTCTCTTGCATTGGAATGCAATGTCTGAATTGGTTTGAATGTTTGGATTTTATTAGAAAGCAATTTCAATTATTTATATTCACTATATTAAATAAATTCACACTTCTAACGTGTCTTATTTTCAATTTTGCCTGCAGCATTTTAATGTGCACATGATAGACTCTGCTTAATAAAGTCTGATGTAGAATCTCGACCAGCCGTTCAAACAAATGACTGAATGGAAGTAACTCCACAAAACGTCTCTTATAGACTGATCATTTCTTTGTCATGTTAAGTTAGGGTAAACGACTCTGCAAGGATGCAAACAAAAGACCCTAAACAAGCCTCAAACAGACAAGGCTGATAAGCTAACTAATGAAACAAAGTAGCTGCATTGCTGTGAGGTACATTTACGGAGAAGCCACAATCACTGTAATATGCCAGGAAACGTTGCCCAGAGAAAGCAATAATGGCTTCCTTCAACAAAATACAATAGAACAAAATAGCATGACAGTTGCAATTTTTAAAACATTGGAAAACCAGATTTAAGACTTTTTAAGACAATTTTAGGCCTTAAATTCAGGAAAACAAAATTAGGACTATTTAAAAACTTTAAGGATCCGCAGACACCCTGTACACAGAGGAGACAGAGTTAAACAAAACAAAGTCACACAGCGTGGTACACCTCTGCCCGTCTCACCTCCTTGATACCCCTCAGCCATCTCACCTGTTTCTCCAGGAAGTGGGCCACTCTGATTCTCATCTCTTTGGGGATGGTCGGCAGCACCTTGTCAGCCATGCCAAAGTCCCTCCTCATCACAGCTGTCTGGTACTCCAGTACGGACACCAGCAGAGCGTACGAGACAATGTTGTGCTCCTTATCACCCAGGTATAGACGGTCATCCTTGGGAATGTAGCCCAAAAGATACATAGTTCTATTGCAGACAGACAGAAATGGAAATCAGACAAGAGCCGACAAAACAAAACCAGCCTTTTAAACCAACAGCTAAACTACACTTTCTGTGCAAAAACAGAAACACCTGAGTGTATACATACTTTTTCTTAGAATGACTTCTGGAAATAACGTATAAGACATAACATTTAGTACAAAACACCTTCCTGTGTCTCTGCCCTAGGTCACCAGAGGGCAGAGACACATCTCTAACAGGTAGTTGGATGTGAGTGTTGATTTGTTGGTAGCGAACGTCAGCCGCTGTGCAAGGGCATGTTGCTGTGGGGTTACCTGTCCAGGTGGGCGATGGTGACAATCTCCCCTCCTACAAAATAGTTGAGTCTGTTGACAGAGTTGGTGTAGATGAAACAGTCTCCCACCCACACCCCCGTCTTCACCACTTCCGGGACCTCCCCCACAACCTGGACAGACATAGGAGGTACAGGGTAATGGAAGGAACATAAAACAACTCATCTAAAAATACCAAATACCCGCTGCCTAGCTGACAGGTACTGGTGGCCATCCTTTGCCAACGAAGTGAGGGTTTATGTTTCCTCCTGCTCAGTGTGTGCTCAGAGAAAAGGGCCAAGGCACCTTCCTGCAGAGAAATTAATGCCTCTTCCAGTTCCACAATGGCTTTAGCCGCACCTGTCAAATCAAGGAGATGTGGAGCACAGCCCAGGTGTGCCTCCAGCGTGCTGTGTGGCACCATAAAGTCCAGGCGGACCACCGCCAAAGGGTTACACCCAAATACCAGCCTGGCGATCAGGTTTGGCTCTCGGCCCGGAACCTGCCCCTCTGCCTACCCTGCCAGAAGCTGCGTCCGGGGTTTGTAGGGCCCTTTGACGTCCTGAGGAGGGTCAATGAGGTGACGTACTGCCTGCCTCCACGCGATTTCAACCATCTTTCCATGTGTTTCTCCGGTGGTGGAAGGCCCACTCCATGAGGCCAGAGTGCTTGAGAACCCCACTACACCGTTCGAGGTTACGGTTGGACTGGTCTACGCTGTAAGGTCCATCCTAGATTTGAGACGGTGGATGGGTTGCCTCCAGTAGCTTGTGGATTGGGAGGGGTATGGCCCAGAGGAGCAATGCTAGGTCCCTAGTCCCTTGCGCAAATTCCACCTGCACCTGCCGGATCGCCCAGCACCATGTCCTCTGGGTCAGGTGTGTCGCGCCGCCGGACCTGCTCCATTTGGGTGTACTGTCACATCTCCGGTCCTGGGGCTCCCCCTGCTGGCATACCGAGGGTCCGATTGTTGGGCTAAGTTGCTAAATTACAGGACAGTCTACGTCATGATAGTCAGTGGTTCGAGTCTGACTATGGGTTCTCTGACTTTCCCCAGACCTCTAGAATGAGGCAGTGCATATTGGCATAGCGCTGCCCGGGATTTTGGGGTTGATAAATAAGACTACCTATCCTGCCATGTCGAACTCCAGCTCCTTGTGTGCAGATCGGGCGCTTATGAAATTAAATCATGGATGTATAGTTGGTGAATGTAATCATCCCGTGCATGATCTGACTAAAGGCTTCCGTGTTGGATGATCAATGCGAAATGAATCAGTGGATGAACCATGAGCGCGCCCCTTTCCATCCTGCATCTGTTCAAGGAGTTGCGGAGCTGTTGACAAGGCAGGATTAGTGGGAATTGAAAGGGGGAAAAAAGAAGAACACGATTGTTTTGTCCAGATATTAAAAAACTACTATATCACTATGTTAGATTGTGTATGCAATAAATCACAACCTTTATATATGCATACTATTTAGACTACTTTTTCAACAAAGTATTAATCGCATATGAGCACAGGGGCCAGTGTGACCACCATGCAGTCAGAAGAATGAACGTGGGCATCTTAATCTGACAGACCAATAGTACCGTGTTTGAGAAAACAAGGTAAAAGCGCGGCACACAGGTAACATACACGCACCAATTTCATGGCAAAAAATACATCACAAGTCAAATTGACAATTAACTAATTTACCTCAATCAATGGACTGTTTATTAAGTGCAGTCTACATTCTACATTTCTGACAATACTTTTTACTCATCCCGGACAAGCGTTAATATCAATCCCTGCCATATCATCAATATTAACACGTTTATAATCGCATCTTCATTGTCGTGTCTCACCTCTAAAGCGTCCTCTATGCCATCCTCTGTGACGCCCTCATTTTTCTCCTGTGCGATTGACACTTTCTCGGCCATATAGCGAAGAACAAAGAACGACTCCTCTGTGGCGATACACAGCAGCTCTCCAGATTCTGACCAGAAGACCTACAAAAAGCATAGGTATGGAAGCTGGTTAAGGCACACCTCTCCGATGTTGCCAGGGACAGATCTGTGATAGGAACATCATGGACCTGCTAAACTGTAAAGGTCTTCATGTTTAAGTAGACACGCATCGCTTGGTTATTAACAGCACTGACGTTTTTAGGCTGGATCTCGATGCGTCGGACCAGTTCTACATTCTCCCAGTCATAGAAGGCAAGACCATTTGCTGACTTGACGCCCAGAAGGAACCCACCGTGAATACCTACAGGAAGTGATTACACACTTAGTTATAACATAGTAGCACATCACCTGACATCCTGCTCAACAGGAAATATACTCAGTTCTCACCTTCAGCACCAAAATCTGGCTTAAAACACTTTGTCTCCTTGAAGTTCTTAAAGATTTTGATCGCGCTGGTGCTCTCGCGGGTAGCGTACCTGTGACAGAAAACCTAGCGGTTTAAAGCGGCAAAACAACACCAGACTGTGGATGCACAGTGGATGAACGTGAGTGGTCAGGGTGAGGTCGACCTACATTGAGGAGTCGTGGGCCCAGACAAACTCCTGGGCTGAACCAAAGCTCTTGTTTCTCAGGGCCATGGCTGTGTAGATTATATATTCTCCATCTCCACACACCACCACAAACCTGCCGGAACAACACACACCTCATTTTAAGCGTGTAAACTATCATTGCATTGTGAGAGTGTGAATATAGATGCACAAACCTGCCGTTGGGGTTGTGCTGGATACTCTGGGGGTAGATCTCACAGCTACCCATGTCTTTGACGGCCAGAGCCAGCCTCTCACCATCCATGACCTCAGAGTCACCCATGGACTTCAGGTTGGCCTGCTGCACCTCGGAGTGCTTCGTCCAAATGATTTTCCCACTGGAGTCCATAGACATGGCCGGTTCCTCCCGGCCCATCTGAGGACCAGAGACGGAGGAAGGAATCAGTGTGAGGAGAGGAAAACAGAATAATGGAGTGATGTTCACATCAAAAATTTTTCAACACAAATATGTGGGCCGACAGAATCATACTGGTCCTAAAGTTCTGCCCAAAATTAAAGGGTCCCATCACAGATGCCTGATTGGTGTGAAGGCTGCTAGCTGGGTAGTGTAGAGTTGGTACCTTAATGATAATGCAGCCTTCATCGTAGCCCAGCGCCACACTGTTGGATCCCCGCTGGCCGCACACGCACCAAACACGCTCCATGCCATAATTCAGGGTGCTCTCCAGGCGGTATGTGCTGGAGTGCCAGATTCGTACTGTGCCTTTGTGGTCATACAGCCAATAAACAAGAGAGTAAAAACTAGAGGACAATATGTCGAGATGTATGGAGAGATAGAGGGTAACAAGGAGCTCAGGTGGTACAGCCAGCAATGCCATGGATGTGGGTTGTATTACCAAAAACAATGTACACAGTCACTTCTGGATAATAGTGGTCTGATAAATTAGCTAAATAAGTTAAAACAGAAAAAACTTGAAGTGGATAGATCTAGTCTACTCTACAGGACAACAACGTTATAAAAGACTTAAGACGTGGACAGATCTAGTCGAGGCAACTCTAATCATGGTCCCAGAGAGCTACTGTCCTGATTGTTTTCACTCAAACCCTAATTTAGCACACCTGATTCTAATAAATAGCTGGTTGATAAGCTGAATGAAGTTGTAGTGAAAACCTACAGGATGGTAGCTGTCCAGCACCAGGGATGGAGGCCCCTGAGCTACTAACACTGTTAAGACTATGCTGAATTGTAATTTCATGCGAGGTTCTTCCATGAAGCAGGGAAATACTACATTACCCACCATCCTCGGAGCCAGTGAGTATGATTGGGAGCTCAGGGTGAAAGCAGACACAAGAAACGTTCTGGGCGTGGCCCTCCAGGGTCTGCACACACGTCTTGTTCTGGGGGAGGGGGTGGATATAAACACAGTTCACTCAAGAGATGGTGTTGGTGTGCATATATATATATTTATTTATTTGTGTGTGTGTGTGTGTGTGCGCGTGTGTATGTAAGGGACAGTGTGTGTACATATACCTGGTAGTCCCAGATCTTGACCAGGTGGTCGTCCGCTCCTGATATGAGGTAGGGCTTGTCCCCTCCGCTGTAATAGTCGATACAATTGACTCCTTTCTCATGCCCCTCCAGGGTGAAGTTAGGAGTGGATGAACCCAACTGCCACACCTACAACAGTCCAAACATACATCACCTTATTATGAAAAATTACTTCTTATTAGTGTATGTTTGTTTTTGTAGTGTGTGTATGTTTGTGTAGTGTGTGAGTTTGTGTAGAGTGTGTGGTGTGCTCTACCTTAATGGTCCTGTCCAGGGAGGCGCTGGCAAATTGGTTGTTGTCTTTGGGGTTAATGACAATCTGCATGACATAGTGGGAGTGGCCTTCAAACACCTGACTACATGCCCACTTCCTGTCCCAGTCCCACAGCTTGATCAGCATGTCATCTGGACGCACACGAGAAACAAACAACTCAATTATGTTTACTGTTTATGAAGCCAGAAAGACAAAGTGACTCGCCAGAGGGAGACCAACAGCGAGTAGAGAGATTGCATGGATAGACTGAGTGTGATTAGATGAAGGATGAGAGCCAGGCGGGACGGACAGACAGACAGATGAAGACACGTACCACTGCTGGTGAGGATGTACGGCTGTGTTGGGTGGACTGCGATGCATCGGATGTAGTCTGCGTGGGCCTCAAACATGTGAGCCCTTTCCAGAGTGTTGTAGTTAAACACCCGGATCTGCAGGTCATCCTGGGTGAGAGACGAGAGGGGAGGGTCATTTTAAGACAGAATGACAGAAACACAGCACTAACTGAGAGAAGAAGGGAAACCACTAATCTCAGACAAGAACACGTGTCACTTTATCAATGACGCATTATAAGCAGTTATAAGGGTTTTAGTGCACTTACTGCTCCGACAACGACCCAATGCTTCCTGGCCACAAACTTAGCCACTCTTACAGGCAGGTCACACACCTCAAATGTCTTCACCAGGGTCTTAAACGAGATGAACAAAGCATTTCAGCATCAAAACAAAATATTCCACCGCCATTTAAATCAAAATGAAGGCATGAAAACATGAATGAAGGGTTTGCAGAAATCCAAATAAAGAATACATTCAATTCAGATAATGTCTACCTGTGTCTCGTGATTCCAGACACAGACACTGCCATTGTACAGGCTGGCAACCATCCATGGCTCAGTTGGGTGCAGGTCCACACTCTTCACACGGTCCGACCGAGAAGTCAGCTTCCTCTTGATATCCAACCGGAGAGGCTGAGAGAAATGAGTAGGGTTGGGGAAAAGAGAACCTAAAATATGAATGGAATCTATCTCTCTGGTCCTAATATAGCTGTTGATACATCTGCTGGTTAGTGGTCACGGTGTAATGCTGCCATTTGAACTGTTTTGGTTAGACTAAAGCTCTTCAGGATATTGTTTTTTCTTTGTTTTCCATATCAGAACGCAGATGTTTGTTTTTCATTTACAAAAAAATCCCATAATAGAATACTTTTGCTTCAACTAGCTGAAATATTGTCTCATTCAAACCTGTTTTATTGAAAGAAATGAGTTTCATCATGACATGTTGACTCTGGGGTGGACACATCTTTTTTTTATTGGGAAAGTTAGCCTTCAACATCTTTTTTCCTTTATTGGGACTAGTTAGCCTACAATTGGGACATTAGCAGCTGACAGCTGCTGTTGTCCCAATTGTAGGCTAACTGGTCCCAATACAACACAGTATTATTTTTTTATATTATGGTGCAAAACCAGACTGCCTGTTTAGTACTAATTATTGGATCTTGATAACCTGAAATTCAGATATACAGTAACTAATGCAATAATTTAACAGACTACTGTACTTGCAACAAGTGTAGTTTGTTAGAATGAGTTTATTAAACTATTGAAATTATTCAGATTGTTTCCTACAGGCCTTACATCCACAAAATTGCAAATGTATTATATTCCTAGAAACCGACAAGATCGACTACAGGTTAGACAAGCAGAATCACGTCGAACTGTTCAGTGAGTAGATTCATAATATGGGGGCGTGTCTGTTTAATGAAAAGAACTGTAACATTCCACCACATTTGAAGTGGATGAACGATTTTACTCACATCGTGTCATTCACATGCATTTATTCGCCAAGTACGTAGTTAAATAAAGTATTTATGAATTTATAGATTTAATTTTTTACAGCATATGTCGTTTTTTGAGGGTATATAAAACAGTTTACCAGATTATTTATGTAGCTATATCATGCCTCTTGAATCTTATTGAATCGAATATTATAATTTGTTCGAGTCTGTAACATTTTAAATTAGCTTCGTCAGTCATTCGCGAAAAACTCATAATGCATTCTGTGATGTGAATTCAGGTGTTCAGTCTGTACTGTAGTAACTGAGAAAGCTTTATGTTCACATAACAAAAAAAAACAGATACTAAAACCTACAATTGCGATCCTAATGAAGCACTTCATTTTAAATGTACGATCTTTATTCTTACCATGTTTCCACGTCGGCGGGTATGTTTGGTGGAAGAGACCGGCCGCGGTGAAACTAGAACTGGTCACAGCAGAAAGTGTTCTTCTTGGCGACGTGGATTCTGTTTAGCTTCCTGCCTTTACTTCGCAAGATCCGGTGAAAACTTAGGACTGGACACATTTGACAGTGTACCTGTCACCACATCTACGCACCAATAGTTATTATTCACTGTCAAGTTTGCATAAACCCGCATCTAAATGAAGGAGCAAAATGGTAAAAATAAAATCGGCATTTAGGAAAAGTAGCTAAAGTTAACAATGCAATTAGAAAAACTGATAAAAAAGCGACGTACTATTATATGTGTGTATAAATATAGGCTACTTGATGTGCTTGATTACAGTTGGCTTTTATGGAGCTACATTGGTGTCTTTATATCGCAATCAAAACTTTTTTTTTCAAAAGCAAAACACATGCCTTTATTAAATTTGATATGATTGAAAAAAAATGTTAGTATTGCAATCAGAAGTTATTATATAAAAACAGCAACAACAACAAAAAACGTTGGTCATGTTGTGTAAAAGTTTTGCTTGCAAGTAGAAAAGATTTGCTTGCAAGTAAGAAAGTTTTGCTTGCAAAACCAAAAAAATTTCTTAAAAATGTGATACTCACAAAAAGGTTTTTGTGATACAAATGTATATTGTTTTTTAAGAGTTAGTTTTGGTTTGAAGATGGATTTTCATATTTTTGGGTACCTTAATTTATAGTTTTATCATTTAAAAGTAATGAGAAAAATAAGGGCATGCCAATCCATATTGCGCCAGTAGGTGGCAGTAGTAGCTTTCCACAGTCAGAGCCATATATAGAGAGAGTATGGCCCATAGATATCCATAATAAAGGCTAG
>JACXGM010020769.1:0-17622 GCA_016801145.1 Umbra pygmaea | reverse complement strand
TTTCATCCTGTGCCATATTTACTGTGTATATTTGTTGGAAATGAATTTTACATATCCAAAAATGTCAAGGTCTTTTCTTTAAAAAAACATCAACCATATGTTTGTACTTGCCTCAGGTCCAGTGTAACAAGAGTTTAACTTTGGGTATGTTTTTTTAGGCAGAATTTGACAATTAGGGGGCGAGGCTTAAGAGGTTAATATTGACATGAAATGTGAGATATGAGATGTTGTATGTTAGCGATATGCTCTATGTTAACTTGTGGTTTAAGTTCAAAGGCTGCTGCTTAGCAATGATATAACCATAATACAAAAAGACATAATGGCTCAAAAGATAGAAAGGCTATACTTCTATAAATGAATTCAATCTTTATTTTCTGTTTCATTACTAAATCAGTATTGCATGTTTTAAAATACAAACAATCATCATGCCATAAAAAGATTACTTTTGACATGTAGAGGTTACAAATGCCTACAACATTTAAATCTAATTCATACGGCTTAGACAATATAATATAGATTATCCTTGTCTTTTCAAGACAACAGAATCTGATTTGCTTTCCAAGATGTATCTGGTTATATCTACTTTGTAATTTTCTAAATGCGAACTGACATGAACACTCCAATATAATCCATGCATATACTCTCACTGGCCACTTCATTAGATACACCTTATTTTAGTAACGGGTCGGACCTCGTTTTGCCTTCAGAACTGCCTTAAATCTTTATGGCAGAGAATGAACAAGGTGCTGGAAACATTCCTTTGAGAATTTGGTCCATATTGACATTATTGCCTCATGCAGTTACTGAAGTTTTGTTGTCTGCACATTCATGATGTGAATCTCCTGTTCCACCTCGTCCCAATTGTGCTTGATTGGATTGAGATCTGGTGACTGTGGAGGGCATTTGAGTACAGTGAACTCATTATCATGTTCAAGAAATCAGTTTGAGCTTTGTGACATGACACATTATCCTGCTGGAAGTAGTCGTTAGAAGATGGATACACTGTGGTCATAAAGGGATGAACATGGTCAGCAACAATACTCCGGTAGGTTGTGGCATTGAAAAGATGCTCAATTGTACTAAGGGATCCAAAGTTTGCTAAGAAAATATCCCCCACACCATTACACCACCACCAGCAGCCTGAACCTTTGATACAATGCAGGATGGATCCATGCTTTCATGTTGTTCAGGTCAAATTCTGACGCAGCAGAAATCGAGACTCATTAAACCAGGCAATGGTTTTCCAAAATTCTATTGTCCAATTGTTATAGGCCCATGCAAATCTTAGCCTCAGATTCCTGTTCTTAGCTGACAGGAGTGGCACCTGGTGTGGTCTTCAGCTGCTGTACCCCAATCTGCTTCAAGGTCCAATGTATTGTGTGTTTAGAGATGCTCTTTTGCATACCTTGGTTGTAAAAAGTGGTTATTTAAATTAATGCACAGCACCTGCAACCGATCCATTCCATGCCATTTAGACAAAGTGGGGTGCCAGGAGATGGGAGTCAGTCATGTTGTACAGGGTCCCCAGCAGGTTGGGCCTAATTCCCATCCACTGACATTGCAGACATGCCCTCACAGCCTCACAGTAGTCAGGTTCAAGAATGTTGGCACCTCCACTGTTGCCATACATGCAGCATGTCAACACAAACCTGTCTATGCCTCTCCTCTTCCAGTCACAGAGGATTAGTCACCAGCTACTGTAGCATCCAGAGAATGTGTTAGGTGATGTCAAGGACAAATAGGTCTAGAAAAGGACATAGTTGCTATTGTACAAGTGTACTGTATGAGTAAAGGATAGCTAGAAGTGGACAACTTCAAAAATGTTGATGTAAATGTTGCTAGTAACATCATTGCGATATTAGGATTGATTTGGAGTGAACAATTGTGAAGTGGATTGAGATTCAAGGGTGAAAGTGCATCAAGGTAGAAAGGCAGTTTTTGAAATGTATTGTCAGCAGACTATATTTTGAACAGTGGCACTGTTCCAACTTCCATTAGGTTCGGTAGGGCAAGGTCCAGTTTGAGGAAATAACCATGAAATGAGTAGGGGGGGACACTAAGAGTGAGAAAGCTACCAAGAGAAAGTACATTTTGTTCAACCCAAGCCTCGGACGTCTACTGAGTATGCAAAAAAAACTGTTACGGTACTCCTGACTGGCTGTTAAACACAATTTGGGTCTGATGACCAAACAAACTTGGAATTGTGACTGAATTGAATCCATATCCTCATGTGTGAGGGAATCAAAGTTCACTGTTGGAATAGGTCTTATTCCACAGGAATGGGCTGCTGTTCGATCACATAGACATGCGCTACACTGTGGACTTAACTCAGGCTACTCTACTGTGAAATTGCATAGGCAACCTTGAAATGATTCCCACAATAACAGATGGTCTTAACACTGCAGAAAAATAGGATTTTCTCCCTTGAAGGAGTAATAAGGTGGCATTAAATGAAACTCTGATTAAAAAATGACACCTGAGGCTTGGTGACAGGAGACTGAAGCACGAGAAACTGAGGTGGAGATGGATTTTATCACTGCCTGAATCAGAATGGAAACTTTAGGCTATGTCTTCTAATGAACTCAGCTTTTTAAATTGAGGACTCAATCCAATAAAATATAATTATGTCATTTACAATGGAGTTAAGGATGGCTGCGTTTCACTTAACTACAGTACCAGACAATGTGCCGATATCATGACGTAATTAAAATGGTTGTCCTTGCCAACTAAGAGACAGTACATCTTATGAATCCTTTGCATTATTCGGTATTGAAAACAAAAGTCTTTAGGGACTATTGTCAGTGATACGTAATATTATGAATATTCAAATTAGGCAGTATTCTCATTACAGGTGGCGCAACCAAACCAACCCCTGCTTTATAACATGGTAAATTATAGCTACAATGATTGATATGGACCATGATAGCCTAATTACACAGTATTGCTTTGAATATAGAATGCAGGAGGCATGTTGCTGTGTTAATTGTCAGTGAACAATACATATGTAAAAATAAACAGAACATTTACTGTAAAGAAATTACCAGTACAATTTCCAATATTTTACTAGATATTGCACTTTTTTTTAATGCTGGAAACACTACAGGAGTTTTAAAATCCTAACCGATTTTGAAATCTCGTTGCAGCACACACTTAAAAAATATCTTTACAGATTTTATTCCCTTCAAATCTTAAACATGCTCACACTAAAAGATTTGAAAATCGTGGCGCATCACACACTACACAATGTTATTAAGATTATCATGCCAAAGAGGCTCCTCACGTGATCTATGCAGTAGCTCAAAAGCGGATATAAACAAAATGGATACTGAAAAATTATTTTATACAGGGTTTGCAAACGTTTATCTATCCATCTATTAACAAAGTACTGCCATAACAATTCCAATGTATTGTTTTATAATATTGCTCTGTATTGTAAATGTCCACCTTTTACCAAGAGTGCTTAATGCGTTTTATATATTGGGTTGCACTTCTGGATTGGGGAACTTCCATTCAAAAGAAGTGAAACAATTAATAATAAATATTTTTTATTCATAGTGAAAACTAAATGAGGCAGTCCATCTCTGAAGTCCAATGGATCCGTGTTGCGTTGCCATTTGGCTACCGTCTTGTCGTAGACTTGTTTCCTATTGGCTATTGCGACAGTACTGACGTAATCACAATCTTACTCATCCCGATAAATATCAAACACGTTTGATATGATCGGGGCGAGCCCGATTTGTGTGAGAGCAGATCGGCAGGTGTAAGATTCGATCTGTGAACGCCTCACATTACCAGATAATCTGCACCGAAAATCTGCATCGAGGTCCTCTACAAGATTTTTTCTCAGATTCTCGGGAGGTGAAAATCGGGCATAAAGCGGCCTAAGACTCCTGTAGTAAGACTAAGACTCCCAACTTTTGCATACAACTGTATATTTTTTTGCCGATTATTTTTTTGAATTCTGATAGTTTCATATACTTTGTAAGAATATTCAATGTAAGAATATATTGAATGATGAAAATAATGAATTCAAAAATTACAGCCAGAAATTAGAAACAGGTAAAATGTTAAATAGTAGATGTACAGTAAATGTACAGTACTACTGTTTTTGTAAAACATACAGTATATTATGTATAATGTTGTGTGTATATATTCTTAAAGACATAATAATTCCTTTGAATCTCTTTCTTTCTACTGTATGTCTTGCACATTTTGTTCAGTTGAGTTCAGCTTTTTCTCTTCCTGGAGAAAAAGGCATGTGTGTGGTTGCGTACACTTGGACAGGCCAGGTCTAATGACCATTAGTGGAGGAGAAAGGTAACTAGAGGCTGCCACAAAGGACCTATTTATAGGTCCTCCTGATCTACAGGCCCTCCTCTACTCCATCTGCATTCCCTTTTACTCTCCCATCTCTACCTCTCCCTGGGGAGACAAAATAAAGTCATAGATCAACCACAGGGAGGTAATTAGGACAGATATTTAATTTGAATAATGGAGGCTTGTTGAAGTATTGAAGCCACCTAAGGTTTATTAATGAAGTGATAATCTGGTGAATAGGTAGTTGCATGTCTCTACTAATTTGCCTGCTAAATTATTCACCAGGACAGAGGAGGTATACAGGAAGAGATTACCGTACATTCCTTTTTGCAGTGCCAGTCAAAACTAGTAGGTTTGTTAAGGAGACTTAAAGCTGGTTAGACAATGTACATTTGTAGTTAAAGTTTTGAACATGTCACAACTACTAATTTTCACTAAGTCTGCTGCCTCAGTGTTGATGGCAATTTGCATAATTGCATTGCAGAATGCCATGAAGAGTGATCAGATGAATTTCAAAGTCCCTCTTTGCTTTGAAAACGAATGCACCATAATCAACCATTTATCAGATCATCAAAAACTTTAAGGTTAGAGGTTCAGTTGTTGTAAAGAAGGCGTCAGGGCGCCCAAGAAAGTCCAGCAAGTGCCAGGACCGTGTACTAAAGTTGATTTAGCTGTGGATCTGGCAGAACTTGCTCAGGAATGGCAGCAGGCAGGTGTACTGTAAGTGCATCTTCACACACAGTGAGGCAAATACTTTTGGAGGATGGCCCTCTCTACGCAATAATTGGGATTTATTAAAAAAAACTTGACCGGAAAATGTGCTGTCCTTCACGGCCACTGTGACCCATCCGTACGCCCAAAAATGGGTGAAATGGCGACAACGCCGGCAGATGGATGAAACTGTCTGAAACTGCAGACCGTTGTGTAGCTAAATAAAATCGAAAAACTGCCTCTCATTAATAGTATGAACATTTCACAAGCCATTCTCACAATCAACAGCCTGTGGTGAAATACAAATAAAATAAAACATTATAGCCAACGTAAATGCAAATAAAGACACATTTGCCAAAAGAACACTCAAATATGTTCTGTAATTATATTGGCATGTTATGTAATTTATCCTCATAATTAATATGGTAAACAGAACAAAATCATGTTTAGAACTGATATTCTTGTCGATGTCTGTCTGGCGGATCAGAAAGTCGAATAGATGATGATAGACAGCTATATAGATTGATAGATAGATAAAGAGAGTCATTATTGTCCATTGGGTAAAGTAGTTTTCATAGGATATGTCATCAACTACAGAATCATAATGTTCATTTATATGCGTTTAGTTCGTATTATTTTTAAATGTCTTCCATTGTGACGCATGTCTTAACCATTTTGAAAGGTGCAAAAAATCAATTTATGCATAACTATTGCCCATTTGAAGTTACATTAATACCGACATCTGTAGATTGTCAGATACTGTTAAATGGATGGTTATGAAAAGCCTTTCCATCACAATGCGTATTGAAGCACAATTTTCCTCCTATTTTACACCTCGCCAACAATAATTTCTACTTCACATTGAGTGAAGTTTCTTTTTTTGGTTTTCCTCTCTCTGTTTGCCATGATTTCTCAATCAATTAATATTTATTTGGGGGCATTTCACTGACTATTTATGGACAGCAAAAGCTGCGCCACATTTCGAGTTGATTGTGATTATAAAGGGAAAACGGCGTAGGACGTGCGTGCGCACGGTTTTATTAATCTGAATATTTCTTTGCGTACGCAGGTCCTATATTTCGTCTGTACTCCACTTCTGAAGCAAATCAACCGCTAAGTTTTATAATTGAGGCCCCTGGTGTCAAGAAGGGCAGCAAAGAAGCCACTTCTCTCCAGAAAAAACATCAGGGACAGACTGATGTTCTGCAAATGGTACAAGGACTGTTGAGGACTGGGGTAAAGTCATTTTCTCTGATGAATCTCCTTTCCGATTGGTTGAGCTGTCTGTAGAAAACAAGGTGAGCACTATCATTAGTCCTGTGTCATGCCAACAGAAAAGCATCCTGAGACCATTCATGTGAGGGGTTGCTTCTCAGCCAAGGAAGTGGGCTCACTCACAATTTTGCCTAAGAACACAGCCATGAATAAAGAATGGTACCAGCACATTTGAACAACGTCTCCCATCCATGCAAGAAAAGTTTGGTGATGACCAATGTCTTCCAAAAGCCATATGGCAAAAGTGATAACTAAACGGCTCAGGGAACAAAACATTGACATTTCGGGTCCATGTCCAGGTAACTTTCTTAATCCCATTGAGAACGTGTGGCCGATCCTCACATAATACAGTATGTGCTCTAACGGCATTCTATTGTCCCGGACAAGATACATTTTTAAAGTAATTGGGGACATGCATATTCAATAGTTTGGCATGCTATACAATATATATTGGTATAGATTTGTTTATTTTGATATGTATTAAAACTTGACAACATAATATAGCAATGTACAGTATGATAATCAGGGGAGGAAGAGGATCATCATCCTCCGTAAATTTTATTTAAAAAATATTTCTTACGGAAACTCGTTACACACAACCAACATTTTATACACAACCACCTTGTTATACACAACCAACTTATTTACTGTGGCATATGGTGCTGTACATTAGGGTAACAACACCAACATAGTCATAAAGTGAATATACATTGCTTCTATTCACAACATGTAATGGCAGTTATGAATAAAAATGATCCTGAGTGATGAGCCTGGCCCACAATACCAAATCCCCCGGCAAACCACAACCATACTGAACCAACAGACACAGACCATGTGACTAGCTACGGCTGATAGGCATGAGTCTATCAGACACCTCTCCCTCAGATTTCCTGGCAGAACTGGCAAAAGCAATATATGAATAAAACATAAAAGGTCACCTTTTCTAGATTAAAATGTATGATAAAAAGAAAAATATATTATCATCATCAAATGTTTATTATATAGTTTAAATGTTTTTATAGTAAAGAAAATGGACACAGTGATTCCATAGACTTCGACGGAGACCAGTGAAGTCACTTTTCCGATGGTGGCTGAGCATACTGTGCAGCCTCAAACCGAGCTTGCCAACGTAAATGTGACATGAGCAACCTGTCTGAAAGGCTTCTGATAGCTGTGCCAAGAGAAATCTGAATCATTCAGAATTTTGCATCTTGCAGAGACACAGAGCGTGAGTAGGAGTTGTCCATGAGCGGAGGAGCAGGAGCAAATATTTTGTTCCGATGCTTTTCATGGACTCTCTATGGGCTTCTCTCTTGACCGTATGCCTCCACGTCCCCGCAATTGCCTGTGAGCTTCTCCAGAACTATACAGTAATTTCTCTACTGTGCAACAGAAAGTTGTGTGGTTATGACACAACCGTTAGCCTATTTTTTAGCCTATTTTTACAAAAACGGCTGCTACAGGGCCATAACGTGAGATACAGGGTAATGGAGCCTTTAATACATTGTTGTGTTTCTTTAGAAATAAACAATGGACAAATAGAGTATTTAAACGGTTCAGATATACATTTATTCACTGTCAAAGTGATGCCAAAATGAATGGGAATCTATAGAATGCTAATGGGAGGAAGGGCTGCAACAAACAATTATTTTGCTAATCGACTAATCTAACGATTATTAGAACGATTAGTTGACTAATCATCTCCTTTTTCAATGATTACTCAGTAGGCTTTGAACGATTATTCAGCTTTTTCAATTTGTTAAAACATTGAGTTATCTCTTTATAAGCATTGTTTCAATCATTTTATTGCTTTCAATCTAAATAAAAAATACAAATAAATAAAAATAAGAATTCCTCCTCAAAAGAAAGTCATCAACAGACCCACTGCTGTAGAACTGAAACAGAAAAAGGGTAATTTGCTTCAGGACACAGGCTAAAATATTAATCTACAAACAATTATTATAACTATCTAAATGTGTCTCATTACATTGTGGTTATATACACTCACCTAAAGGATTATTAGGAACACCATACTAATACTGTGTTTGACCCCCTTTCGCCTTCAGAACTGCCTTAATTCTACGTGGCCTTGATTCAACAAGGTGCTGAAAGCATTCTTTAGAAATGTTGGCCCATATTGATAGGATAGCGTCGTGCTGTTGATGGAGATTTGTGGGATGCACATCCAGGGCACGAAGCTCCCGGGAACTATTTTGAAAACCTGAATGACGTTATATGCCAACATATTTAGGGATTTTTACGTTTGAACTGCACGTTTCGTTATTAGGCTATATTTGTAATTCTATTAAGTTGCCCCTGTACATTTTGTTTAGCGGATTTATGCGAGAACATTACATACATTCCATGGCGTTCAAAATTATATTGCAACATTCAGAGTTAACATTACAAAAAACCGACAATCATCTGTGTGCATGACGCATACAATGTAGAACAAAACACACAAAGTGCCAGTCTGGATTTGAACTCGCGAACACTGGCATGCCAGTCACGGATTTACACGCCCGTCCGCCATCCCCGACCTCCACCCTAGCAAAAACTTTGCTAATTACATGCTACGTCATGATTTTCATGTGTTCATATTTTACGTTATTCGAATGTTTAATTTAGTTTCCTACAAACGTAATTGACCCTCTCATATGTTCATATTTAACATATTTCGGTTTTACAAAATAATTCCCTCATAACGTATTTAATGGGATTTAGGGTTGGGTTGAGTAGATAATTGCATTTATGAGAACTTGATCGGGTGTTCCTAATAATCCTTTAGGTGAGTGTATATCTAGATTTAATCCAATGACAGATTGATAATTAGTACCAGGGCACGTTCATTGTCTAGAAAATGCTACTAACTACATACATAAAGAGCTTCTTAACACAACATACCATCACTATATCAATTATATATTGTCAGTTAGGGAAGGATATATTATATAGGTTATAATTGCCTATCATTGATGTAATGAAGGTATAATGGTTATAAAGCTATTGAAGTATAAAGTTAGAGAAATGCTGCATTTTCTAGACACTATGAATCAGTACTATCTCTGCTATCGTTTAAAATTCAAATATAATTCACATCAGAGTTTAATCAAGCAAAATTATTGACTTCGATACAATCATGTACAACCCTTTCTTTGATGAATGGCTCTCTGAATACAAAAGTGTATACATAGAACTTTGCCTAGCAAAGGGTTCTTCAAATGAGACGTTCTTGGTGGAAACTTCTCTATTTTGCGGAGAACCTTTTTTGGATATTTTAGGTAAAAAAAGCTGTTGAATATATATAGTATATGATTATATATATATATATATATATATATATATATATATACATAATGAAATAATTTATCAAATGATAGTTAAAAAATCAGCCCTAAATCACATTAAATACGTTCTGAGGGAACTATTTTGTAAAACTGAAATATGTCAAATATGAATATATGAGAGGGTCAATTATGTTTGTAGGGCACTAAATTGAACACTCAAATATCGTTCAATATCAACATATGAAGTTCATGACGCAGCATGTAAATAGCATAATTTTTGCTAGGGTGGAGGTCTGGGATGGTGGATGGGCGTATAAATCCGCGACTTGCATGCCAGTGTTCGCGAGTTCAAATCCAGACCGGCACTTTGTGTGTGTTTTGTTCTACATTGCTTGCGTCATGCAGACACGCGATTTTCGGTTTTTGTAATGTTAACCCTAACCTTAATTGTAACATTAACCTCAGTAACGTCATATCTAACCTTAACCATTAGTAACCTCATACCTAACCTTAACCGTTAGTATCCTCCTACCTAACCTTAACTGTGAATGTTGCAATATAATTTCAAACGCTATGGAATGTATGGAATTTTCTCGCAAAAAATTTGCTAAACTAAATGTACCGGAGCAACGTAATTGAAGTAAAATATAGCCTAATAACAAAATGTGCAGTTCAAACGTAAAAACACCCTAAATATGTTGGAATATAACGTAATTTAGGTTTTCAAAATAGTTTCCTGAGAACGTAATTTGGGAGAAATTCTGAGATTTACGGTTGTAAAAAATATAAAAGATGATTAGGAATATTTGAATAACAATATTCAATGTTGATTTTTGCAGTCATATTGAATTTGATTGCTTAGAATTGTTCTACCAAGGGATTAATCTTCAATATTGTGTCAATGGGCTAGCATTTTAATGTCTTCTGTGTGATCAATAGAAATTCTGCATTTGGCCTTTCCATATTATTATATCTATAACCTACTGTTCTGTATTTAGTGCTCCTACAAGCAGCCTCTCCATACATATATTTTAGCTAAAATGACGGTGATGCTTTACTTCCAGCTACTTAGCCCAAGGTCTGTGTGTGTCTGTTCATCTATGTATGTTCTTTCTACTGTTTATGCTGCTGCAGTTCAGAAACGGATGACTTCAGGCTATAGATGTTATGCAAAAATCTCTGTACAAAGAGTACAGTCATTTAAAACAAAACAGTGTCAGGTTGCCATGCACACAAAGACATATTATAGTGAACTCTATCATGAAAAGCAGAATTCAGTTTGATGCATTTATAATAATGAATAATATGGAAAGGTGTGTATAAAGGACTGGAAAGCAAATAAACAGAAAAATAACTAAACAGTATATCAACAAATACTGGTGGTATTGCTATAAAGCCAGGCTTTGTCAATAAGGCTGGATATTTGATCTGTTATACAATCATTGAGCAATGCAGCTCTGAGATGAGGAGTGGGTGGACATGGCCTTGGTCCCTGAGTGGGATTGAAGCTTTTAAATTACAATGGGTTATTTAGGGTGGGGTTGAATCAAGCTGAGGAAATTCTTCACACAAATACAGAGAGAATGTGCTCAAACACAACCACACACAGAAACATGCAGCATGCATGCAAGTACTGCATGCAAGCAGACACACACAGGGATATGCTGTAGACTAATCAATGAATGTGGGGTTTTCTTTTCACTGTCAGCGTTTTCTACTGGTAAACTAAATGGAATAATGTGTGACTAAGAGCCATGGTTAAACATTGACATTTGAATACTGCCAACTTAGTCATTGCTGGCTATGTATTACCAAAATGTTATGTTGCTACATCGGTCCAGTTCTGACGAATACAACATCTAACATTATCCCTTTGGTACAGACTGGGTCAATCAATACTCCTGGATATGTCCTTTTAGAAAATGCAGATTTGCTCTAAATCAATAGTCCTGTGTCACCACCTCTCATTTTAATCAGAGGGCTGAGATATGACGCTGTGGCAAGTCTCCAGGGAAAAGCAACTGTCTGGGCTGCTTCTCAGTAGTCTAAAGATGTTTCCATTCCTCATCTCCTTTTCTTTGTATCCTCTATTGTGCGGAGAGATGCTGGATAGGTGAATGCAAAGACGAGGTGACCAACTTCACAATTCTGACATTCATCCCTTGTTCTGTATTTACTGTGACTACACCCTCTGCACTCTCCTGTGCACGACTTTGAGTTAAAATGTGTTTTGTGTGAGGTGACCGAGCGTTGACAGGTGTCATGACCTTTCATGCGTCCATCATCTCTGGCCTACTCTCTGTAACTCACTGAAGGTCTGACGGACAGCTCTGGGAGTACTGAGCTGTAGGCCTTCAACCGATTTGTTTTCACCACAGTATGTGGTTTGTTTTGTATTTCATGATGATCTGTGTGTGTGTGTGTGTTAAAATTTCCATTGTGAGTCTCAACATTCGGAAGGTCATAGAATGGAATTACTGTACACCTACCTATATAAACAATGACACAAATAATGGGCTGCTGGAGATAGCATGGCCTTCTGGCAAATGCAAATTGATTCAAGAGGTTAAGAAACTGGTTAAACTTAAGCGCATGGAAAACAGAGTAATAATCTGTAATGTGAACTGTAAACTGACAAACACAAAGCTCAATGAATAAAACAACAAATTAACTAGATTTTCTTAGTTGTAGATGACATCCTAGGAAGACCATGCGTTGAAATGTGTGGTATTCTTGAAGATATGTTCTGAATTTCTGGTCTCCTGCAGGCTTTTTTGTCACATGGTTATTGTAAATTCCAGTGAAACAAACACTAAGGTATCCGGTGCTAATTTCAGCTTTTAAAGAGCTCATGCAATATGTTCCTTTAAAATTCTCAATGCTTCCGCTTTCATATCTATGGTTCACAATTTACATTTCCAGATGCCAGAGTGTCAGAGAGAGTGTCAGTGCACTGTGCATGGTATAGCAGGTGCGTGGTAGAATGACTGCAGTGATCACAGAGCTAAATGAAGTGAAACAGTGGGTGCGCTACCTTTGTTTACATCCTCAGATCAACATTCATAGCCATTCTGTGAGAGGGAGCTGATGGGGTTAGGCCTGTAAGGCTCAACCCACAATGTTGCTAACACTGGGCAGCGATTCAATACCAGCTGGAGATAATCACTGTTGCTGTATGATAGTCGGCCCCCATAGCGTCTCAGAGATAATTTACAGAGGGTTAGACAACATCCTCCAGATGGAAGCTAGCCAAATTGGGGGGAGAGCAAGAGATAAAGAGGTGGGTAGCTACGATTGAAGGCCAAGTTCCTGAGGGCAAGTTCTTATGAAGCTTCCATGTAGTCTTCCGTAATGCTGAGGATGTCCCGTGGATTTATTCATGCAACACCACAGGAAACTGGACAAACACTGGATGAAACATTTGTGTTTTTTTAATGAGGCTCAAATATCATTGTTATGGCCTTGTCTCACAAAAACAACTTAAAAGTATTGTAAGCTGTTTTTGGTCAAATAATAACTAGCGGTTCTTGGAGAGCTCTGTGTCTACATGAATACTGTTTAGTATTTCAGCTACATGACCACACTGTTCGTGGGTCAAGTATTGATTTTTGTTGCCTGAGCATCTGGTGTTATTCTTTTCTTCTCCATATTTGTTGACACTTTCCATTTCACAGATCCAAAGTCTGGGCAGGAACTGTTCAGTATTGATCTCTTCGATCTACACCCGCTTCTGTCATGAAGGACAATTTGTTATCCACTATGTTTATAGTTGTTATAAGCCTTATTTTAACATCCCCAGCCAGTGTGTGGTACCACCAACAATTTACTTGCATTTTTAAATTAACAAGTGCCAATTTATATAAATGGTGATAGACTTGCTCCTTGAATTAATAAGAAATTAATTTCCTTTTCCAAAAGATTAGCTGAACTTTTCATTACTTAAGCTGATTGTATTGTCCCGGGAATACATATTTTGTAATCAACACTAATTTGAGTGGGTAGGAAAAGGCTCCACTACCCCTCATCTCCAGTTGCTCTATCACATCCGCTTAAATGTGGGATCATTCATGCTCAACTGACTATGCAATATATTTTAGAGAGCTGTGTCATTTAATTTAGTTAGAACTATAAAATGAACAAATATTTGGTTAGCATCCAAAACTAGAGTGGCTCATGTAAATGATACCTCTTAGGCAAAATATCAGAAGGAGAATTAGATTTAAGCAACATTATTAGTCTAAAAAAAGGTTGGAGACAAAGGATAAAAACAGTAAGAGAAAGCATGCAATGTTATTACAGACCCAATACATTTCTTTGTTGCCTGAAGTGGTGTACAGTATATGCTCCGGAATTAACTTGAACTCTATTCATGATGCTTCTTCTCACAAATAGGTAGTTGACTATTTTTTTATGTGGAAACCAAATAAGTTCCTTTTCATTTTGGATAGGTTCAATCGCTATGGAGGCAGTCAAATGAATATTATTAATACAGTTTGGCATTTTGTAACAGTTTGAGATTTTTTGGTTTCGAGTCAGGGGGCTATAACATTGCCAAGTCTCTGAGAATGAGACCCGGCTCGTCTGGTCTAAACATATTCAAACTAAGAATTGCAACAGAAATTGAAGGGAAAAATGATCCAATAACATTCCTTCATTGATTTTACCATGATGGAGGCTGATGAAACTTTTATTGTCTTCTTGCTTATTATGGAAAAGATGGAGGGAGGGAGAGCAGGGAGACAAAAGGGAGAGAGAATTGATTATCACAGACATGAATTTTGAAAAATAATTCATTTTTTATTGCCATTTTTAAGTGACTAATTTCTCAATCCGATTGAATGGCCAACAGGTTTAACACCTCTGCTGGCTTCCATGCGAACTGCATCAACAAGGTTGAACAAAATGGTGTATAGTATTTGGTATCACTTAGTTTTGACAGAAGTTATAGTTTTCCACTCACAAAATAAATATTCATTTTGGTACTTTTTATTCATTTCAGTTATGAAATCGGAAAACAAGCACTGGAATAGTTAGACTATAGGCACTGGGGTTAGTAGGCAGGGAAAGTGAAGGGAGTTGTTGGGAAACACTGTATTTTTTATTTTGCAGCTTGCTCGGAGTGCAGCTATCAACACAGCCAAAGTGTAGATTTAGTGTAGATTTAGTGGCCAAAACATCTCAACTCATAGCAAGACAAGCTAGCCAGCCTTTATAATACACCCATGACTATCATGTCGTGGACTGTCCTGCAAAGTAGCGACTTAGCCCAGTACGCCATGCGGTACCAGGTTTTTGAGACGACAGGTGGTTAAAAGCGCTCTAGTGACTGCCTAAAGTGCAGCAATTTTCAGGTAATATGAGATCGTATACATACACTCACCTAAAGGATTATTAGGAACACCCGTTCGATTTCTCCTTAATGCAATGATCTACTCAACCAATCACATGGCAGTTCCTTCAATGCATTTAAGGGTGTGGTCCTGGTCAAGACAATCTCCTGAACTCCAAACTGTCAGAATGGGACAGAAAGGTGATTTAAGCAATTTTGAGCATGGCATGGTTGTTGGTGCCAGACGGGCCGTTCTGAGTATTTCACAATCTGCTCAGTTACTGAAATTTTCACGCACAAACATTTCTAGGGTTTACAAAGAATGGTGCAAAAAGGGAAAAACATCCAGTATGCGGCAGTCCTGTGGGCAAAAATGCCTCGTTGATGCTAGAGGTCACAGGAGAATGGGACGACTGCTTCAAGCTGATAGAAGGCCAATTTTGACTGAAATAACCACTCATTACAACCGAGGTATGCAGCAAAGCATTTGTGAAGCCACAACATGCACAACCTTGAGGCGGATGGGCTACAACAGCAGAAGACCCCACCAGGTGCCACTCATCTCCATTACAAATAGGAAAAAGAGGCTACAATTTGCAAGAGCTCACCAAAATTGGACAGTTTAAGACTGGAAAAATGTTGCCTGGTCTAATGAGTCTCGATTTCTGTTGAGACATTCAGATGGTAGAGTAAGAGTTTGGCGTAAACAAAATGAGAACATGGATCCATCATGCCTTGTTACCACTGTGCAGGCTGTGGTGGTGGTGTAATGGTTTGGGGGATGTTTTCTTGGCACACTTTAGGCCCCTTAGTGCCAATTGGGCATCATTTAAATACCACGGCCTACCTGAGCATTGTTTCTGATCATGTCCATCCCTTTATGGCCACCATGTACCCATCCTCTGACTGCTACTTCCAGCAGGATAATGCACCATGTCACAAAGCTCGAATCATTTCAAATTGGTTTCTTGAACATGAAAATGAGTTCACTGTACTAAAATGGCCCCCACAGTCACCAGATCTCAACCCAATAGAGCATCTTTGGGATGTGGTGGAACGGGAGCTTTGTGCCCTGGATATGCATCCCACAAATCTCCATCAACTGCAAGATGCTATCCTATCAATATGGGCCAACATTTTTAAAGAATGCTTTCAGCACCTTGTGGAATCAATGCCACGTAGAATTGAGGCAGTTCTGAAGGCAAAAGGGGGTCAAACACAGTATTAGTATGGTGTTCCTAATAATCCTTTAGGTGAGTGTATGTACAAAGTCAATGCAGATAACTAATTCAGAGTTTGTTTTCCGTTGTCTGTTTTTTCAACATTGGTGAAATTCAAAGATTTTCAAGCCTTGTCAAAACAAAATAGTGATTGAGTGATGCAGCAGACCCAAACAACCGATCAGTGAAGTCAGGCTGTATTAAATTTAAAAAATATCTTGCTATAAGTAATTATTCTAGCCTTGTATTTTAAACTGACATTTACATTCACAACATGATTATGAAAAAAAGGATTTCCTTTTACGCCACAGCAAAATAGGCTACAGTCCCATTTTTAGATGAGTGTAATGCCGTGCTGCGAAGTGCTTACAGTGCCTTGCGAATGTATTCGGCCCCCTTGAGCATTTAGACCTTTTGCCACATTTCAGGCTTCAAATATAAAGATATGAAGCTGTAATTTTTTGTGAAGAATCAACAACAAGTGGGACACAATCATGAAGTGGAACGAAATTTATTGGATATTTCAAACTTTTTTAACAAATAAGCAACAGAAAAATTGGGCGTGCAAAATTAAGTTAATACTTTGTAGCGCCACCTTTTGCTGCGATTACAGCTGTAAGTTGCTTGGGGTATGTCTCTATCAGTTTTGCACATCGAGAGACTGAAATTTTTGCCCATTCCTCCTTGCAAAACAGCTCGAGCTCAGTGAGGTTGGATAGAGAGCGTTTGTGAACAGCAGTTTTCAGTTCTTTCCACAGATTCTCGATTGCATCCAGGCCTGGACTTAGAATGGCCAAGTCAAACACCTGGATATGTTTATTTGTGAACCATTTCATTGTAGATTTTGCTTTATGTTTTGGATCATTGTCTTGTTGGAAGACAAATCTCCGTCCCAGTCTAAGGTCTTTTGCAGACTCCCTTCAGGTTTTCTTCCAGAATCGTCCCGTATTTGGCTCCATCCATCTTCCCATCAATTTTAGCCATCTTCCCTGTCCCTGCTGAAGAAAAGCAGGCCCAAACAATGATGCTGCCACCACCATGTTTGACAGTGGGGATGGTGTGTTCAGGGTGATGAGTTGTGTTGCTTTCACGCCAAACATAAAGTTTTGCATTGTTGCCAAAAAGTTCGATTTTGGTTTCATCTGACCAGAGCACCTTCTTCCACTTGTTTGCTGTGTCTCCCAGGTGGCTTGTGGCAAACTTTAAACAACACTTTTTATGGATATACACCTGGCAGTCTAGGTCCTAATTATTCTTTCAGAAATGTCTTTCTTCTTGCCACTCTCCATAAAGGCCAGATTTGTGCAGTATACGACTGATTGTTGTCCTATGGACAGACTCGCCCACCTCAGCTGTAGATCTCTGCAGTTCATCCAGAGTGATCATGGGCCTCTTGGCTGCATCTCTGATCAGTCTTCTCCTTGTATGAGCTGAAAGTTTAGAGGGACGGCCGGGTCTTGGTAGATTTGCAGTGGTCTGATAC